>PVJH01007851.1:0-89568 GCA_004026705.1 Nesogale talazaci
AGCCTTCGCATTCCTCATTTCTGGTGAATGCGCCACACAGAGTTCCTGTGGAGCCCGTGGCCCTGGAATTCAATCTGAGAGAAAGCCCTGAGGTTTTTGAATTTGAAATTGCTGGAGGACTTTTATATTGAGACATTACAGAGCAAAATCTTCTAGTTTGATATAAAGCGTAGCATTTCAAGTCCTTTCTTATTTTTTTCTCATTTTTCCCCCTCAACCTTTTACGTGAAAAATACTGGTGAAACCCCATTTTAATCTTAAGTTAAATTTAAAAGTTTATTCTTGTTTGTCAAGCCCTGAGGGATGTTGACAGCAAGTGGCAGGTCGAATGGTGGAAAGAGTGAGTGAGTGAGTGAATGAGTTTGTTGGGGTAGGAGGGGGCCATTTGCTTTTCCCCAACTGGTCCTCACAGGAGTTAGAGTCAAGGTTTGGGGAATTTGCATGTACTTATTTATTTTTCCCATTTCCAACTTGTGCCCAACTCATTAATTTACATCAACAGAAAACAATGGAAACTGTCATTTATCAATCCCTTTTTTGAGAACTTCTCCTTCAGATACTCTTAAGGTAAACCAGACCACCGTACTTCGCTGGTCCAAATACCACAAGGGCATCCCTTTCAAAGAGTGTATCTCCCACGGCTCTGTCCGGAGCCCCGGCCTCCCAGGAGATCAGGAGATCCTTCCCAGCTAACCCCCTCCCCCCCGCCCCCCCGCCGTCTTCCCCATCTCGAGCAGGCCTCCATGTCTAACCTGCTTTTCTGAGACTCGGAAGAGTTAGGGCGTGGAACATGTCCTACGTTGGTTTGCTATCATTCACTCAGTACAAGGAAACCCTAGTACTGAGCAGGATTACATCCCCAAGATACGGGTCAGGAACCTAAGGCATTTTTTGGCAGGACACAGTTCAAGCATACCCCCTCACAGCTGTTCCCTTCTAGTTGACTCTGACCCTTTGAGATCCTTGAAGACAGAGCAGATGTCCTGCATTGGGTTCCCAAGACTGTACAGCCACAGCTTTCTCCAGTGGGGCACCTGCTGGGTTCTAACACCGATCTTTAGTACTCTTTAGTCCGTTCCTAACACCCCTAAAATGAAAACGCTAAAAAAAAAGATATTGAAGGCCAACTTGAGCAAAAACTAGTTCATCTTTAAGTGGTGGTAATGAATTTTGTTCTTTTTAAAATAGTAGGATATTTATTTAAAAAAATAATAACTGCTACCACATATTAATCACTGGTTATATCTGTGCTATAGATAAGTACATGCACCCCAACTGCCACTGCTATTGAGTCCATTCCAATTCAAGGCAGCCCTCTATAGGGTTTTCAAAGCTGTACATCTATAGGAGCAAATAGCTTTGTCTTTCTCCTACAGAGCAGCTGGTGGGGTTGAACCACTAACCTTGAGTTTAGCAGGTCAACACTTATCCAGTAACTCCACCAGGGCTCCTACAAGCACCTCTAAATGCTACTAAAATGTTGCCCACTGGTAGTCACACCTTATTGCCTGGATAGACTTTTTTCAAGTTTATAAATTTCACACATTGACCGATTGGTGTCCATCAAACTGACTTTGTGAGGCTGCTCCCCCATGTGACACATGTCCTCTGGAGGAGGTGCAAGCGAGGCACAGCCAGAGACCCCTTTGAACGATGATACAGGGGGACAGGCTATGCCACGGCACACAATCTGAAAACGCAAACGATGGCTGAAGTATTTACGGGATGGGACATGGAGACCATGGGGCCAGTTGCTTCAAGCAAACGTTTATTTTACTTCAGTTGCTTCTCCGTTAGGCAACTCTAATGTGAGCTGGTACGAGAAGGAAGCCGTTAACAACAGTTAATTCCTCTGGAGAAAGACATCATGCTTGGTAAAGCAGAGGGGCAGCAAAAAGAGAAAGACCCTTCACCAGCTGCATGGACAGAGTGGCTGCAAGCACAGGTGCAAACATCGGAACAATTGGGAGGATGGAGCGGGACACGCGCCAGTGCTTCGTTCTATTGAACGCAGGCTGGCTGTTAGCCCAAGCGGACTCAGCAGCACCTAACAGCACAACGAATCTTGTCAGCAAAGTGGGGGAAGCAGGGCATTTCATGTGTGTACCTGAACATAGGGGTATGTCTATGTGTTTGCATCTATACATATGTATCATACACATGTCATAAACGTATATATATGTGTGTGTGTGTTGCGGTAGCTGCATAATCTCATATCGATTTGAGGATTAAGAGTGCAGGGGTGGAGTCTGATCTGCCAATGGGGATATAGCCAAGGAGGCCTCTGTGTGGGTGTGACCTCCTGAGGATTCTGGGAACTCCTGGATTTCCTCCTTGGAGGTAGGAGAACCTCTCTGTGTTCACTTTCTGAGGGACCCTCTATTGACAAGACACATGGAATTATGCTGACAAACCCCATGCCCTGGGAACTGGAGAAGCCACGTGTTCACTTCCTGAGGGACCCTCTATTGACAAGACACATGGAATTATGCTGACAAACCCCATGCCCTGGGAACTGGAGGCGCCACGTGGAGACCCTTCCAGAGCTGAGCTGCTTCTACCGCCCCTGGATCACAAGACTTTGTACCCACTGGTCTGTGATTTTCCTGCATTCAGCATCATTGCATATGTTTCGTGAAGTCTGAAGAGGTCTTTATAGATAGATATCAGACATATGGGCTAATATCAGACTTATGGACTTGGTCCAGGCCGGCTGGGATGTTTTCTCCATATTTAACTGTTTTTGTATATAATGCGCGTTCCTATACATATGAGAGTGTCCATGAATTTGTTCCTCTAGTCTACCCAGAGTAACTAGGTGACTACACATGTGCATGAGTATGTCTATCTAGACGTCCACATATCTGTATATACATGTGAATCCATTGACTGACTTTGGAGTTGGCAGCCCAACTTCTAGCCTCCCAGGTCCCTAAGATGCTAGACATCCAAAAGGGCAGGATAATAAGCCTTACTCAATGGCATACCCTCATCAGGTGCCCTCATTTATTCACTCGGTTGTTAGTTAAGCGTCTTGAATAATGCAGTTAGGAAAGCTTGGTGGCACAGTTGTTAAAGTGCTCAGCTGCCAACCAAAAGATCAGTTGGTCGAACCCACCAGAGGAGAAAGATGGGACAGGCTGCTTCTGTGCATTGACGGCCTGGGAAACCCTGTGAGGCAGTCCCCCTCAGAACACACTCAGTGGCCCTGGGTAATAATGCAACGAGAACCTGTGCAGCAGCCTTCCAGAACACAGCTAGGGATTTGATACCAGCATTCATCATTTGACATTTCTCTCATCCCCCGTTTCTATCTTCTCAGAAACAATCCAGATTTTTTTATTCCTTTGGTTGTTATTCCTTTAGTTTCCTGATAAGTAGCCACATTGCATCAATAATGTATTTAGACATTTTTAAACTTTTGTACTTTCTTAAAAAGGGCATTATGTTGGATGTAACCCTTCAAGACTACCTTTAGATTTCGAAGATGTATCTGCATTGTTGTGCAATGCTGTGGTTTATTTTTAATATTCCAACATGTAAAATAAACATTTATGTATTTTCTTCTTATAGGATATTGGAACATCTTCAGGTGCTTACTGCTGTGGAGCTAGCTCATTGTTGATCATTTCTCTCTGGGCACTTGGGCCACATTGTCCCTTGCATCAGAGTAGGATTCCTGGGCATGTGAATAATCAATTTTTTTTAAGGAGACATACCAAATAGATCTCTAAAATGATTGCCCCAATTTTCACTTCCATCAGAATATGAAGCCCCATTCTCCCTCCTTCCCTCCCACCCCCAACACTTGGGACTATTAGACTTTTCCTGGTTTCCAAATTGAGTGGAAGGAAAGTGGTTATCTCCTTGGACTCTTAATTTGCACTTTTCTGATGACTACTGATGCCGAACAACTTTTCTCATATTTGTCATCAGTGTGTTCTCTGCCATGAAATGCTGATTTCTGTCTTTTGATCACTTCCTTATTGAGTCGTTTGTGATTTTCTTATTGGTTTGTCAGCTATTTAATCATTTTTGAGCAATTGCTGCACCTGTAAACATGGGAAAAAATCGCCTTACATTCATCTAGTTGATTTTAAGATTAAAGTTTACAAGTGGCACATAAAACTGGCATATAGCATCATAAGCACTCAGAAATGTGAGTGCTTGTTCCTTGTTAGACTCAGCCCCTCTGGTGCCTTCTGTGAGTTTTTGGTTTTGGTGCCATTTCTGCAGTTTGTTTTTTGGAGAGATTGTGTTTACTGGAATGCTCAGTGTAGTACAATATGAACTGTTGTACTTTTTACAGAATAATGCAAATTAAATGAATTCAGACTCCCTGGGAAGACATATGGGAAAAGGCAGTGGGGAGGAAGAGCTTCAGTGGACTTCTTGGCAAAATAAGGAAATATCAGTGTCATTATTCCACTGACCTCAACAATCCTGTGTGTAGATGGTTGAATATGCATTATGTAACCACTGGGAAAAACAAGGATTTCAGAATTACCCCTCTGCATAATTGATCTGAAAAGGAAATACCAATTAAGAAAGTTTACTATGACGCTTGGAATCCAGTCGTCGTAGGTAACCCTGCGACACCTCCACTCTCTCTGCTGCTGGGATCTCCTTCCACAGCACTTTTGAAAGTACTGCACAGTCATGCAGAGAAGCTACACTGGGAATCAGGAAGGATGTTGGAAGAGGGGCTGAAGGACACCGGGAAATGCTGTGAACTTACTCCCCACTCCTGGCTTGTTTCCTGAGGATGAATTCAAGGGGAGTATTTGGATGTGGCAGTAAAGCAATTGCTTTCCCCACCCGGGGTCACATTCTGTGTCTCTTTGAGAATATTCCTGGAGGACTAGAAGCTGGAATGTCAATGCTACAGCAACTTTGAAATTCTGCACTGCAGTATGCCATCTTTCATCTGTCTCTATCTGTGTTCAAAGTCCCTCTTAGGATTTGGAGGTAATATGTTTGTATTACTGCCTTCAGAGCATATTTATTAAAAGTGGGAAGTGACTTTTTTTAGGGATCATAGTTCTGAGTTTGACAAATATTTAGACAAACTCACATGCAAATTCAATCAGGGAAATATGGAAATCATTCTTTAGTGCATGATGACTCTTGTGTTTGCTCTTTCGTGACTTTGCTCTGTATGCTGAATATTCTCTAGTGTTTCTCCGGATTTCCATTTATAGGAGGACAATTTAAAACGGGAAATAGATGGAATTTAGCTACAAGGTCATCTCACCTTTCCCTGTGTTGCTGTTCGTGGATGTCTGTCTGACGGGTTGGCCAGATCCCTATTTAGTGTCTTTGTGGTGGGGCCACATGTTGGAAGAGTTTGGGAGCCACTTGGCATTATGATGGCAACTTATTTTTAGGAAGAGGTTGAAAGGAAAAGTTTAAATACTCTCCAAAGATAAAGATGCTGTGGACTCAGGCTTAGGCTCTGCAATAGACAAGTTGTGATTCGGTTTTGCTTTGTGCCAATAAATAGGAGAAGTCTGACCTTGAGCTACCCCCAATTCAGGTTGACCCCACACCCAACAGAGTAAAAGGCTACCCAGTGTGTTGTGATACACAGAGCTTTCCTAGACTGATTTTTTCAGGGGGGAGGGGTGTCATGAGACTCTTTTCCCACAAAAAGAATAGTTGAATAGAATGTAAATTTATGTTTTAAGCAGTTGTAAAAAAAAAAATAAAGGCGGACTGGTCACCCAACTTTTATAAAACATTCTTATACTTTTGTCCATAAGGAGTTATCTCCAACTGAGGATCCTCATGCATGGGTTCTCAGGGGTTTTTCAAATCCTGGAGATAATTAATCACAACAGCTATCAGTTTTGGAAGCCCTTAATTAGAACTATGTACACAGAAACCCTAAGTTTAGGGAAGTAGTTCAATAGGCTCTTGTTGAAACTTTTTAATTTTGGGTATGTATTTAACAAAAGAAGTTCTTAGTGTTCCAGAGAGGTTGTATCCCATCTATGTTACCTGTCTAATCCCGAGTGACTTAGTGACCTGGGACTCTGGCTGGTAATTAAATCTATCCACTTTTTGCCAAATGCAGGTCTGCTAATCCCTTTCGATTCTTTTCTTTTCCTCTTCTGAAGTCAACTTTCAGCAGCAGTATTATTATTTTGGAGAAGTTTGTCCCTCGTGGTACACTGTTTGGGATAGTAGTCCTATTTTTATATCCTACATTTGAATGTTTAATTCATAAATAGGACTTACATTTCATGCAAATGAAAACTGTTTCTGCAGAGCTATTTTTTAAAGAAGGAAATGACGGGAAAAAGAACTCCGAACAAAACCAGTCCTTGACTCATTTCCAACTCCCAGGCACCCTGCATATTGCAGAGTAAAACTGCTCCATTGGGTTTTCCTGGCTGTGGTAGCCTGCCGTGATGGTAGCAGATCCCTAGACTTTTCTTTGGAAGCAGCAGTGGGTGGGCGGTGACTACTAGACTTTCAGTTAGTAGAAGAGCACCTTCGGCATTTGTATATACCAAACACAACTGCTTTGCTTTGAGCATGCTTGTCAGTGGCAAATAAAAGGTCCATGATTTATACAGGCAATAAAAGATCTTGTACATGGCTGTTATTGATATCTGTACGTTCATTCACCTGAAGAGGTTATGAAGACTTCAGAAAGCTGTGGGTGACTGCGATGAAGTGTTCTCACGTGGCAGAGCACACAGAGGCGAAGACCGGAAACAGTAACGCTCTTGACCTTAGGCTGAGGACTTGCCCTGCCAAGATGTCATCTGTCTGGCATACACAGTCATCAAACTGGAGCAAGGCATGTCACTGGGAACTTGAGGATAAAGGTTTCCAGTAGTAGCCCTCAGGGTTTTTAAGTTAGACGAGAGAAGGTTAAAATTATGTGACAATAAGAGCCTTTTTCCAGGGGGTTTTCCAAGTGCAGTGATTTGCCAGCAAACTCACAGGACTCAACATTTTGGTCAAACTCCACATACTGCCATCAAGCCAATGCAGATTCCGTGATCTCCTACATTACGGTAATTCTCAACCTATGGTCGCAACCCCTTTGGGGATCGAATAACCCTTTCACGGGGGTTGCCAGATTCATAGCAGAGGCAACATTACAGTTATGGAGTAGCAGCAAAAATAGTTATATGGTTGGAGGATCACTGTAACATGAGGAACTGTATGAAAGGGTCGAAGCATTGGGAAGGTTGAGAACCCCTGCTTTACAAGGTTTCTGAGACTATCCATCTTGACTGGCGAATATAGCCTCATCTTTCTCCCACAGGGGAATGGATGGGTTTGAAGGCTGACTTTGTACTTAGCAGACCGATCCTTACATAACCGTGCCAACAGGGTCCCTTGTGGCTCAAATTTCTTACAGAAAAAGGAGAAGATGATGAAGTCCAGAGAACCCAGGCACAAGCTTCTAAAAGTCTTTTCCCACTGGGTCACGTAGAGCAAGCTTAATTCCTCCAGCAACTCTTATGATAATGTGTACATTTCTGGATTCTGTGACCAGGATTTTCTTTTCTTTTCTTTTTTTTGGGGGGTGGGGGTGGGGGTGGCGCATCACTGCCCTCAGGTGGTGGAGTAGGGGGCCCAGCCTTTGCTCCGTGGAACTGGAATTGAACTTCCAACCCAGTGGGCCGCAGTCCCAAGCACAACCATTACGCCACCGGGGCTCAGCCCTGTGTCCAGGATTTTAGTGGGAGCTGATTGTGTAGCATGTTTAACTTAGCATGTACCAACAAAAGTTCAGGCTCCCAGAAAGAAAGCAGGTGTTCAGTACAAATTCATCTGTGTATACAAATTATATAGGTCCTGTGAACTCTTCTCAGTTTGGGAACAGTGAAAACCCTCTGGAATCCTAGCTTGTAGATTAACTTTCTAAACAGGTTTGTCTGAGGATGCCAGTTAGGCCATCTGTGTGTACCCTTTCTGGCATAGGAGTGATTTGAACACTGACTGCGATGGAAGGGAAGCAGTGCTTTAAAGGCTCCTGCTGGGTGGAGTGCTGTAGGAGGAAAGTTGTTGGTGAGAACCCGGAAGCAGGGCATCTTAGAAGTAATTCATCTCAAATTTCAGCCATAGGTGTGGGAATAATAATCATAATGAAAGAACTGAAAGGCACACACAAGAAAATGCTTGACAGGAAGAATGGATAGGTTGGCGGTAAAGAATGAAGGAGGAAGTTTTTAAGGTTTCATGTCAGGGAGATGAAATATCTGGTGGGTTACTTTAGGGGGTTACTTAAGAGCAGCTGTTGGGAAAAGGAAATACTTCCAGTTCGACATGGACTGACTTTGAAGGGAGGATAAAGGAGGAGATCAAATAGAAATGTATTTTTAGCACAAGTGCAATACACTCAAACTGTTAAAATTTGAAGTTTATATCTTATACAAATGGATTGTAATATGAAGTGTACATCCATGGGTTTCTCTTGGCTCCTAATTAAAGAATTCAAGTAACTCACCTTGTTTGATGATTGGTGCTAAGAGAATTTTAGCTATAGCAGTAAAGGACAACATGAAAATATTTTTATAACTATTACAAAATACACAGAGTAGGTTTTTTTTTTCCCAAATGACCTGAATCAGCTTTGAAATGCTTTGAAAATTAACCCTCAGGTCATTTTTCACTTAAATTATCTAATATAATTTTGATTTAAAAAAACTAGGAAACTGTTTTCTTACTTGTTTATAAGTACAATGTGAATGGTCAAATTTATAATAGTCTGCGCTCTACATGAGACGGGTGTGTACTTAGCATAGGAAAGTACAAAATGGAGTGTCCTAGGATAATGGGAAGTATGGAGGTGTTTGCTAGTCTTTATGGAGCCCTGGGGGTGTAGGGATTGAGCTTTGGGCTGCGATCCAGTGGAGGGCACTTTGAAACCACTCGCAGTGGCGCGGGAGAAAGGCTGGGCTTCCCACTCCTGGAAACAGTTATGTTCTCAGAAACCCGCAGGGTTTCCAGACTCGATGTAACGCGATGGCAGTGAATGAGAAGGGAAATTAAAAAACAAGCGTGTACATGGAAGGTCACTGGGGGTCAGAATTGACGCGCTGGCAGTAAGTGCGGTGTCTTAGGAAGCATTCTGCGTGAAACGTTTCCCACGCGATTCTGTGCACTGCCTCTCCCGGGTCCTAGAGGATCCACACCGTACATCCAGCCGCAGGGGCAACTCAGAACCTCTGTGCTTCTCATAGCTCATTTCCTCCCTGTCGTCATGCAGCGGCATCCAGCTCCTGCCTATGTGAAATATGAGCACAGTTGATCAGAAGCATTGCAATTTTACTTGGCCCAAATAGTTTTTCTATGTTTCTCACGTGTTCTGTTTTTTTGGTTGCTTTTTTTTTTTTTTTTTTTTTTTTTTTTTTTTTTTTTTTTTAATGAAGCTGTTCTTTTTACTTGTGGAGGTGGAAGATATAGTAACAAGTTTGGGGTAATTTTTAGAATTGCATATGTGAGGGGGCCCAAGCAGAGAGGCAGTAATTTGCGGTAATATGATCAAAACTACTTCATAAATATGTATAATGGAAATAGCATTCTTATGTTATACAAATTGAATGTGTTAGGATTTTAAATGTCACCTTTAGATTTCATATAAGAAGTTCCTGATTTGCATTTCCCTTGACTTTCCTTGCCAGGTAACCTATAGCCACAGCAGCTTCCTTTCTTGACTGCTGTCAATTCAGGAGACTTTCCGTCTCCCCTTTTCTGTGGCTCCTTCCGTTCACCTCCTCTGGTAACTCCTTCCTCTGCACCCCAGCAAGTAGGAGAGGCCACGGGGTCTTGCGTCCACCTGGATTCCTAAGTGGAGGAGTAAATAAGAGGAATATCTTCTTTCTCTTCCATGCTACTTTTCTGTTTGCTGTTAATCTTCTCATCTCATATCCATATTGTTCTGGAGCAGGTTTTAGGTTGTTCCAATAGAATAAATCATTAAGGGAATCGGGCTGAAAGGAAATGAAGGATGGAAAATAGCAAAGCCAGAGAAAGGTGAGGATGGTTGCAATTTGACTGCTCATTTGCTAACAGTAAAAGTGAAGATGAATTTATGAGTGGTGGCAAGGTTATATATGTCTGTAGCATTCAGAACAACTAGAGCAGTGGTTCTCAACCTTCCTTTCTCACAATTCCTAATGTTGTGGTGACCCCCTCAACTGTACAATTATTTTCGTTACTACTTCATAACTGTCATTTTGCTCCTGTTAGGAATTGGGTGACCCCTTGAAAGGATCTGCCCACCCCCACCTCCCCAAAAAATGGCCGAGGAATGGAGGAAGAAGCAGCCACCATGCTTTCTAAGCAATTCTCTATAAATATCTTTCCTCCAGGGAGGTTGTGGCTTAGAATCATCAGCACAAAGTCTTCCTTGAGTCAAGAATGCCTGGCTAAAATTTGGGGTGCAAAGTACTTGAGGTGTCAACTTAGGAAGGGTAGATTTAGTTTCTTCTAGTGGAAGGCCACCACCACTTTCTTTAGAGATAAGATGAAGGGTTCCCATCTAGTAGGGACAGAATCTTGAAGAAGAACAAAAGATCTTGAACCAAAAATCAGCTCTGGATTCATTTCACACCAACACAGAGCATGATTCTCCTCTAAACTTTTCAAAATTCTTGTTAAAAAGGCCAGCCAGATTGCTCTGCTTCATAACAAGAACTTTGAAAAGTCAAGAGGAAGAGGAGCCCTGGGATAATCCCATGCCCTAAAGTGATGTCATGAAAGCATATTGGCAGATACGTCTGAGGGAGTCTCTTAAAAACTCACCCTTGCTAAAATGCCACGTGCTGCCCGTGATCCAGGAACCTTTAGAAGCACAGCATTTGGTGTTGAACAACAATGATGACATTTAACTTTTGACCACAGGGTGTTCTGTTTCAGAACAGACATCACAAACTTACAGAACAGTCTTTATTCTTTTCTCTTTAAAATATTCTTAAAAAACATACAAAGGTATTTAAAAGTGTACTTTTATCCAAAATTAACTGGGATGGCTGAAAATGAGATTCTTAGAGCCAGTACTTATTTATTTTTATACTTCTGAGAATGCTTTCATATTTGCTTACAAGCACTTTTCATTCAGTCTGCTGGTTTCAGAAAGCCAGAAGTTTATCTCCTGAACCTTCAAAGTATCTTAGTGCAGTAGAGAAGCTAATTGAAAATGATGGGCATAATGAGAATTTTCCATGTGGAATAGACGTCTACCATTTAGTGGTGAGTTTGGCTAACTATGGTGGCTGGTTTGTTACTGCGATACAGGAAGCTATACTCCACGAGTATTTCAAACACACACAAGGTCACCCAGGTTGGGTCACTTTCAGCCGCACTTCCAGACTAGGACGAAGGAAGTAACGGTCCTTTGTTGAAAGAGGAGCCTCTCCAAACCTTATTGTTAGCAATAGAACAATGAAAGATTGTCTGAGGTAGTAGCCAGAGATGAGCTTCTCAGGGCTAAAAGGAAAGAAATGATGAAACGAGAACTGGAGAGGAGATTTCAAAGGGCAGCCCAGGAAGATAAACTGTTATCATGAAATTTGCGAATATCTGGTAATAAAACCAAAAGAGGAGAGCATATATTTCTCAAGCAAAACAAACTCATGGAAGAAAACGCAAGTCTATGCTTGACATATTGAAGGATTCTGTGAGCAATATGGTGAACAAAGCGAAAAGCACCAAAGGAGGGGGAAGGAATACACAGTCACTGTACCAAGAGAAATTGCCCAATGCTTATCTTGATCAAGAGCCAATGGTGCTTGAAGGAAGGATGTCAAGCAAGTCCACAGGTGTGGGAGAGAAACAAGGTTGCCAGAATTGAAAAACAAACAAACAAAAACAGCCCCCACTGGGATGTGTGAACAAACTGGTGTAACACAGGAGGTGCTCACTGTCTAAGCTAAGAAAATAAAAAGATAGTTACCTGACCAAGTACTTAGAAGAGATCCATATTTGTGTTTATTCCCCAAAAGTAGGAATCAAATATTAGTGGTATTTTTAATCATATCATGTGTCGGCCCATGTTGACTAAAGAAATAAATGCAGTGATATAGGTCTATGCATAAGAAAGAGCTTTGTATCAAAAAATACATATCAAGACGGGTATCCCGCCCAACTCACAGATAACAGGAATATCACAGGGTGGTGGATGCAGATTCACATGAATCCACGGTTTCTGAGAACTGGCAGTTCTCAGAGTCAGTGGCAGAAGCCCAGCAAGCAGGAAGGCGAAAGAGGAGAGAGAGAGAGAGAGAGAGAGAGAGAGAGAGAGAGAGAGAGAGAGAGAGAGACTGACTGCTCTCCCTGCTCTTTTACAAAAGACTTTGACCTCAAGGAAATGCCATCAGGCTGCAAGTTGATTGGCAGAGTTGACTCCACTCCTAACCAGAAGTGTCTAGTTGACATGCAGAGTCATCACCAGTGAAAGACCACACTTTATATGCATTCATATAAAACTGGATAATAAGTAAGACCCCCAAAGAACCTATCTTTGGAATTATGGTGTTGGTGAAACATATTAAGAATTCTATGAATTGCCAGAAAAAATGTGTTGGAAGCAGTACAGCTAAATGCTCCAGAGAAACACAAAGAGCGAGACTTTGACTCATGTGCTATCGGCATTTCATCTGGAGGGAGAAGAATTTCATCCCTAGAGAAGGATCGCGTCTCATAAAGCTGGGGGAGGGGGCGAGGCAGAGACCCTCAAGCAGTGGGACTGGCAGTGTCTGCAGCGATTAAGGAGTCTTTGGTTCTGCTGTGCCTGCATACGGTTGCTGTGAGTCAGAATCAACTCAGGGGCAAAAACAACCACAGAGGGGACTTAGATTCAGAAAGGAGGAAAAGGAATGGAAAATTTGGCATTTGATAAGAAAAAAAAAAACAGACTCTAAAAGACAATGAAAGCTATTTTATTGCAATGATTGCAAAGTTAGAAGGAAAATGCTAATAAGGGCTTACATTTCATAATGACTTTCGTCTGTTCCTTAACCTCTGACATCTCTTGCCTCATGGAGGTTGCCAGGCAACAGTAGAAAAATAAAAAAACCTGTGTGATTAAAGACAGTCCTCAACATAAGAATGGGTGTATTCTTGAAGTTTGTGAGCCAGTAATTTAGAGTTTCATATACATATTTTTTTATGTTAAGTTATGAGGGGCTTCAAATTTTTCATAGATAAAACACATGATCTTTCAAATCATGAATTTTTTTAGTTCCCCTTGTCGGTGGTAATTCAGACCCAAGGCAATCATTGTAAGTCTGTTGAACTCATAAGGCCCTTAAAATTATACTCTCTGAAATAAATATCTTGATAGTTCACCTTATCCAGAAAACCAATTTCTAGGAAATGAGAAAAGAACATGTGGTAGATACTCTAATTTTAATAAACCTCCCTACTTGATTTGAAGGATGATATAAGGAAGCACACTCACAAACTTAAGACAAAACTGGATAGTCTGTAGGCAGGTAATGGCCCACAACTGACTGTAGGCACGACTTTTTATTGCCTTTCAAAATTAGCCCACCCACCAACTCCCCACAGTCCTGAAAAAATCAGTGTGCTATACCTCTTTGTAATAACTATACCAGTAATTCCTAAAGCAGCAGGACAATGTTCCTTCTAAAGACTCAAGATGTTGCCTGAAGGAGATAGCAATTCCGTTTGTGGACACCAGAAAAACACATCTTTCACTTCAAAACTCATGGTCATGGAGTATGTTTTGACTTGATATGTCCTGCAGGACAGAGTAGAACTGCCCCTGTGGGTTTCAGAGAGGGTGAATTTTGATAGGAGTAGAAAACCTCGTCTTCTCCATGGGGTGGCTGGTGGGTTCAAACTAGTAGTTCAATTCATAAACCAAAATACCACCAGAGATCTGCCAATCTCTCACTTAAATGTATTGAAATATGGATGCAGAATGTACCTGCTCTTAGGGATGGGCAGAGAAAAAGAAGAGGTCTTTTCACCACCGATCAGGAGAAACCCATGCCTATGATTCAGTTACAAGCGTCTCTATGGTGCAAAGGGTAAATAAATACGTGTGGCTGCTAACTGAAAGGTCAGACCACTCAGAGGAACCTCTGAGCAGAAAAGTTGAGCAATCTACTTCCAGAAAACTAGCCATTGACAGACCCTGACACATTTTTTGAGTTCTTGTCAACTCTACAACTACTGGTTTAGGTCCGTCACTAGCCAGAGTGTTATGCACTGAATAGTGAAAAAAAAAAACAAACCACATTTGCACTAGAGAAATTAAGAATGTTTATCTCCACCTCCACTCCCCAGTGACAATGGAGTGACTGCTCATTCACCACTGGATGTCTTGTTTGGGGTGACGTTATATATTACATGGAAGAAAGATATGACAACACGCTTCTGTAAAGGATCATAGCCTTGGGCACCCTATGGGGCAGTTATACACAGTCCTGTATGGTCGCTATTAGTCAGAATTGACTTGACACAGTGGATTTATAGATCCCAGTTCAGCAACATATTAATCTAATTGTTCATGAGTCCTGCTGACTCTTAATTATTGTTTTGGCCTGGCACACAGCTGCAACTCTTATTCCCAATTAAAAGGTGAATGATTGGTATTAAGCATTGGATAACTTCTTATGGTAAAACCCAACACTTGCCAAAAAGAAAATACTGACTAGCCCTTGAAGAGACAGACATCTTAGTAAAAGCATTCTGCTTACCAAAAGGAAGACTGTTGTTATTGTTTTGCTTCCTTATTTCTTCCTTTCGTTCGTCTCTGTAGTTGAAGGACTAATTTTAAGCATTCCTATTCTAGATTACCGAAAATTGTTCTAAAATGCTATGCACCCCTCTTAAAGGCAACATTATCCAATCAAATATACAGATTGTAATCAAGGTGCATTTTGTAAAATTGAGCTTATGGAAATATTCCTTAGACGATTGCATAACCAGCTTGAAACTCAATCTTCAAACAGTTTCTTCAGTTTTAATAACTGAAAGTTTGGGTGTTTTTTCCCTCATATTTCAGCTTCAGTTTCTTTGAAAAATCCTTAAAAGTGTGGTCGCGTTGCATGAACGCTGTTTGTAGTATCTGGGGAAAAGTCGCCAACATAGAACAACATATTCAATACTTTGGAAACCTGGGAGCTGGACAACATGGGCATTTAAGAACAAAATAGTTAGCCTGTTTCTTCTCTACATGGTTTGGATTTTTATTGCTAGGGAGATGCTTTGAGTAGAGTTCCTCTAACTTCATCAGTCTCCCCTGCTGTTGATAAAGAATCGGTATTACCCACAGATGTTTTGCATTTAATCAGGGCTTGTGTATACCCTGTGAGGCCTCCTAGGAAATGTGAATTTCCCCACGGGAATGCTACATCCATATTTCACAATAGTGTTTCAAAAACATTGGTTGGTGTGTCAACAAAGCCAGCTTTTTCTCACACCTGATTTAAAAAAAAAAAAAAAAAAGATCACGGAAGAAGTGGTAGAAGCCATGGAGGAAAGAGAAGGGTGCGAATGAAGAACTATTCTCTTGAAGAGATGTGATCTTCACCATTTTTGCTTCTGTAGTACCCAAAATAATTTTTAACACTATGTAGCCCTGCCTGTGCATTGTTTTAAGTTTCCACCTGATTTTCATCTTACTATTAAATGTCTAGGAAGGATGTGATTTCAAATCTTATTTAAATATTACATTGTCTTGCACTTCCTTCCCCAACCCACGCTAAAGATTGCATTTTTAAAAATCAAACAAGTGCATCAAACTTACATGCTGAGAGATAAGTATATGAATATGTAGCTATATATATTTAAAATAGTGCAGTAATTTGATATCTACCACAATCTACTTCACAAATAAAAGGGACACACTTTTTATAGATAGTTGCACCGTCTCTTTTCCTTGGTAAGCTTTTATTCCCATTCCATTTCCTCCTCAAAATACCACCCTAATTTAATTTTTTTTTTTTTGCTTCACACTATTGGATTGAATACCTATCATAGTTCTCATCAATAAAATGGGCATGCAAATGGAAATAGAAATTTTAGTTTTCATCTTATGTGACCACAGGGTTTAAGTTTTAAAAAATACTTTGGGATGATTTAATATCATAATTATTAGTCGTGTCCACTGTGATCTAAACATCATAGTGTATAAATGATTATAAATATCTCACAAAAATAAAATGATATTGAAATTAACCTTTTAATTAGCAGCCACGATATGTTTTGTCCTCATTAGTTCATGTGCCTCGATAAAGATTCATACTACATACTACTAGAATAGGGCTCAGCTCTTTTATGTTTGTACTCCTGCTGCCGAACACAGGAGCAAGTCTTATAGTAGGTGTTCAATAAACACATAGACAACGTGGAATGGAAAGGGAGGCAGGGGACCCCAGTTCGGATTCGCAGCTATGGCATGTGGACCAGAACTGAGGTTTCGTCAGCAGCTGAGAGGTGGGTTTGTGATATCTTTGGAGGCTTAGTGGAGGCAAGGGACTCATATTGTGACCAAGCTGTTCATCGCCATCATTGTCACCATCATAGCATCCGCATGGGTTAACGCTGTGCAATTCTAATAGACTAGGTGCTGGCTTACTTCATTTAATTTGCTGTGTTTCATTCTGTGGTTGGGGAAACTGAGAGTTGAGAGAGATTAAATACTTTACCATATAACATTTTTCCATTTCATCAAAGTTTATTATGATCCTGCCTTCATTGTTTAACTTTGGTCCATCCTTCAACATACAACTCATTCTGACTGCATAAAAGCAGTCATTCTTTCTTTCTCTCTTTCTTTCTTTCTTTCTTTCTCATCACTGCCCTCTAGTGGTCATGGGAGCTACCCAGTGCCACTTCTGAGAGCCGTCGCTGGATTTGAACCGCCAAGCCCGAGGGCCGCAGTCCCGCACTCAACCACTTACGCCACCAGGGCTCAGCCCCAAGACACATTTCTTTTCATCTTTTTTTCCATCTATTTTCTTTCAATTTGAAAGAATTTTAGTGTTTACAGAGTAGTTCTAAAAGTAGGAGAGTTCCCACACTAAACTATTCCTAATGTTAACGTCTACAGAACCATAGTACAACGATCAAAACCACACAATTGACATTAACGCTAGCCTCCGGTCTTAAATCAGACATTATAGTTTGTCCCTCAACACCTCCTTTTTCTTGCAGGATCCCACAGTTCATCGTACTTTGCACACTTGTTGACATTTTAGAATCTTCTTAGTCTCCTGCAATCTGGGACAGTTCCTCAGTCTTTCCTGAACACTGTCCAAAGTAGAATATCACTTAATTTGGATTTTTCTCCAGTTTTTTCCAAGTTAGATTAAGGCTCTGTAGATAATGACACAGAAACAATGTGGCCTCACCATGTGGTGTCTGTTACTGACAATGTTAACTTTGATTACTTGGTTAAGGGGTATCTGCTGGGTCTCTACTTTAAAGTTAATATTATTTATTTTCTATGGAATGAACAAATATTTTGAGAAAAATTTTGAAATTATTCAAGTGTCATCTTTCCCTTTAGACTTTCACTGAATAATTTTAGCTTTCATCAGTGGTTTTGCCTGCAGTGATTTTTTTTACTGTGATTTTCTAACGTGGATTTCCTCCATTTCCTCCTTAATTGGAAGTCGCATGGAAGGAAGTGCTGTTTGTTCTGTCTCATCCTTTTACTTGTTCAGTCACTTGGTTATGCCAGTGTGGACTATTGCATATTTACTTTACCTTTGGATTACAGTCCAGTCCAATCTGTATTTTTCCGTTCAAATTGTCTCCGTTCTGGCCAGTGGGTAATCTTTAAAGTTGGCCTGGTGTCTGTCCTCTCCTTTACCACTGCTTTTCTTTCTAAGATCACAAGATGCTCTCTCTAAACCCCACATATTATATTTTTAGAATTAATTACAACGACAGCTGTGCATTATACTGGAAAATTAAGATTTTTCCTTGGATAGCTCATACCTGGTACTCTCATTGGATAGTACTGGCCTTCAGAATCTTGGCACTTCTCATGAAGGATTTGCCTTGTGAGGTCACCAAGAAAACCTCCGAAGAGAATGCGTCCCTTGTTCTTCTTTCCCCCTGAGAGGAAGCCTTAGAAATGACTATGTAAAGTATGGTATGTAGTATTCAAGTCACATAGCAATGCCTGCGATTTAATTTCCTTCCAATAACTGTGCAAATGTTCTCCTTCCTGATCCATGTACCTGAACAAATGGGGTAGACGTCTGGAAGGTAGGGCATCCTGCCGTGTTCACCAGCACTCTTGCTTTGTGCTGCTTAATTCCCCCCATTTCGATGCACTTCTGCTTTACCTGCGGCTCTTAGTTCAGTAACAAGTTGCCTGTTCTTGAAGAGTGAAGTAAGTTTGTAAAAGTTAAAATGAAAAGGTTGCTCTTCATCAGTAGATTGGGCTGCCCAAATTGCTTATTTCTTCTAAATGTAGCTCCAAAGAAGCTTTTTCTTTGAAATTGATTTTGAGATGGAGAGGCGGTTTTCCACATTGGGAGCTACGGCTTCTGGATTGGCATAGGTTACAGTGCTCTCCATCACCCCTCATCAGCCGGGTTCTGCTGTGGCAGCAGTCAAGGGGACCAACGCATTTTTAGGTTTAGTTTTAATCAGTTGTTCTGCTCTTTCCATGTTCACATCGCCCTTCCACACAAACACCTTAGATTACTATTCAGCATTTATGTAAGTCAGAGTCATAGGGGAAAAGAAAAACCTGTGCAGCCCACAGACTCCGAGGGGAATCATGAGAAAAGGAAATCATATTCTGGAAGGTCATGGTTGGTAAGATCAGTAGATATCCACATACAAGGGTAAGACAAAAGCCATTGCTACTAGGGTTCCCGTTCATGCATGCATGAGTTTACGTCACACATCACACTACCACCCCGCACAAAACAGCAGTTTTTGTTTGCTTGTTTTTTAATCATTTGTATTGGTGGCTCATACAACTCATCACAGTCCATACAGACGTCCACTTACGTTCAACTCCCTGGTACATCTGTTGCCCTCATCAGCCTCAAAACGTTTGCTTTCTACTTAAGCCGTTGGCATCAGCTCCTCATTTTGCCCCTCCCTCCCAACTCCCACCTCCCTCCTGAACCCTTGATAATTTATAAATTATTATTACTTTTTCATATCTTACACTGTCCGATGTCACCCTTCACCCACTTCTTTTTAGGTCAGACATTTTAAGTAAGATTGAGAAAACCTCCAAGTGGAGCCAAGAGGGAGATGTAAGATTGACAGCACCTGAAAAGAACAGAACCAATGCTTCCAGGGGATATGGGAGAAGGGGAGGTGGGAGAAAGAAAGGGGGGGGGCAGGGAAATGAGCTCAGGGACAAGGGAACTATAGGTAAACTAAAATCAATGGCGAGAAGGGCATAGGGTGCCTAGTGCGGCTTAATCAAGGGCAATGTAGTAGCGAGGAATTACTAAACCCAAATGGCAGTTCATTTGGTCTTTTCTCCCACAGAGTGTCTGGTGGATACACACCATGGATCTATTGGCTAGCAGTTGAGACTGTTAATCATTAAAGGAAACTGGTAGTGGTAACTTGTTGGGGTGCTAACTGCAAGTTAGCATGCGGTTCAAGAGATGAGAGGTTTTCTAGTCCCATAAAGAGGTACCCTCTAGGATACCAACACGGGCAGTTCTACCCTGTCCTATACCTACCCTGTCATGACTCAGCATCGATGTCATGGTAATGAATGAGAGTTAATCATTGTGCCTGCCACCAGGGCTCCTTCATTTCATAATATAAAAGCAGTAGAAATAAATTTACTCTGAATGTACCAGAACACCTGGTATGAATTATGAGGTAGATGGATAATATTTTATTTAGATCATGTGCAGGCAATGCTTATGCCATCCATCATTTTTCTTTTGCCTTCATACGTTGTTCTAGGAAGGTAACTGAGGGAGGGTTGTACCATCAGGATTTCAAATTAAAGCAGATTAATTGTGGATTTATAAACATCCAAAAGGTCATTTGTAGCTTAATTATTTGGAGCTAAGGAGCGCTTTTCCCATAGGAACACTGTGTTGGGGTTGACTATGTTCCAGTTAACTGGAGAAGAATCTGTTTAGTCCTTGGCATGTTTGAAGTGGGCGGAGGGGGGGAGGAGTTAGTGCACTATGTAAATTACACAGGTTGTCACTTTCCACCCACTTCTGTGAAGCTTTGTCTTGAGAATCCTGTCTTCTGAGTCTGTTGGATGGTCATACACAGTCCCAGAGGAAGCAGGGCTTTGAGCGCAGGAGCAAGGATGGAACCCTCATTAAGAGAGGCATAACTTTGTCTGAACTCTCTTTGCATAACACTGGTTCTAGCTTAGGGCATTTCCCCCCTCCATGTATAAAAGCCAGTAGGGCTTTTATAATTAAGTCCAGATTTAATGATGAAAAATCATTCTACTGTAGAAAAGTCTTTATGCATTCTACTCTGCTACAACTTTGGAATAACTGTGTCCTCAACTTTATAAAAATGAAACAGTAGCCAAATATTTTGAAGATCATGAAGTCTTCTATCCTCCAAAAAGTGTGTTCATCTTCATAAGGAATTCAGGCCAAAGTATTCTTTATAAAAGATTATAGAAAAACAGTCCTGGAAACTTTTTACTTTAGCACCTATCATTTAATCAATTTCAGGCAATGTGTAATGTTGGCAAGGAACATACACTTAATGTTCAAAAACCACATACTTCCTGTAGTCTAATTGTATTAAAGCACCACTCTCAACCTCAGAGTTCACTCGGAGAATATGGATTTTTGTCCTGCTATAGCCTCGTCTGTGTAACGATTCTAAGAGAATATGTTAATAATATAATAGCTAACATTTATAATATGCTTACGATGTGAAGAACTGCAAGTCTTCATATAGATGATTTTGAAATAACCATTTGTAATTTGGAAATCCCTACTTTCCATAAAAAGACTGAATTCTGAAAGGTTAAGTCACTTACCATCTTCCACAATTAAATTTAAATTTAACTCTTAACACCTAGGATGTGCAATTTTCACAAAATTATAATTAGCACTATACATATTTATTGTATGTTCTAACAGCTTACCTCTCCATAAAAGCATATCGATGTCTCTGCATATGAATGCCACTATCTGTCACTCATTTCCAAGTTTTGATTAGGCTCAGTCCTGTTTTGTACTTGAAAGATTCCATAGTGGTTTCCCTAAACATTGGGAAAGTCTAGTATTGCATCAGTTAAAATTCTTGACTGCAATTGAAAGCTTTGGAATTAGAACTTTCTGTCCGATAAGTTAGAAAAGACTCAGCAGCAGTGCTTTTCAGTGTTGTTTTTAATACATTTGAAAGGCCCTGTTATCAGTGGTTTGGACACCTGTATCATATGGTTCTGCACATTTGCATCAGTGTGGTTTTCCCACCAGAAGCTGGGCATTAACTTGTCTGAGGGTTTCAGAGTGTATCCATTTAAAGGAATGTTGTGTTCTTCTGGAAGGGGAGGGACGTCTCTGTGGATTTCAGTGTAGGTCTGCCCTTTATCTGAGCAAGTCACTTAAAACCTCTGGATTTACGATTTTTCTTGGTAAGCAGGATGGAATAGAACTTTTCAGATTCTTCAGGGTTAGCATGTATTAGAGCAGTGGTTCTCAACCTTCCTAGTGCTGTGACCCTTTCATACAGTTCCTCATGTTGTGGTGACCCCCAACCACAAAATTCTTTTCGCTACTTCTTCATAACTGTAATTTTGCTACTGTTATGAATCGGGCGACCCCTGTGAAAGGGTCATTCAGACCCCAAAAAAGTTGCAATCCACAGGTTGAGAACCACTGTATTAGTGTTTATCAAGTGTCACACACATAGTAAACACTTCATAAGTAATACTGATTACTGTCAATAGAGATGGTTCTATTGCTAAAAACCTTTGGGAACTTTTTATAGGGACCTAACTATATACACAAAGACACGCATACACATACACGCAAACATTTTTCCAAACACATGCATAAAGTATTCTAAGAATTTATTTGAGTGATTTTATAATTAAAACTCCGTTTTTTATGCCCAAGGTTCTGGCTGTACGTGACCCTCTTGTTCATTAACCTCATGCTAACGACTGTAGCTTTTTTATAACATCGATTCACCTTCAAGAATATGAGTATTTGCAAGTTTTTAAATTATTGCAAAATAGCCACGCATGTACCCTGGCTAGAATTTGTCATGTAGAATTTAAAATGCTTTGAGCAATGACTGGGAGACTGGGAAAGAACCATATTCAGAACTGTACACACATTGATATATGAATTCTTATGAGATTTTTTTCCCCCAATTGACCTATGTTATCTGTGAGCAGATGCTCTCACCCTTGTTCCCCCATCTGAAGTTACTAAGCCCCCGTGGGGTCCCTGTAGGGTGACTTTCCATGGCGTGAACATTCCCAGCACTTCTGTGACCCGGACTCGAAGGTTCAACATCCTGGCAAAGGAGGAGTGTTATCGGCTTCCTTTTGCCAAGAAGCTGGCTCTCCACCGACATCCTGGTTAGCCCCAGTGTCTCCTTGCCCACAGAGGAGACCGAGGGAAGCAGGGCTCAGGCATCCACCCCCTCCCCACCGCCCCAAGCTGACAGAGTGGCCGGTAGTGTTATGGTGAATTGTCCTCCTAATTGCAACACACAACTACACAGCATTTTGACCTTTTAGCGTTTACTGAGTGCTTTCTAGGTAAATTGTTTCCTTTAATCCTCTCAAAGGTCCTTGAAGCAGGATTAGTCACTCCGTTTGGAAATGAGAAATCAGATAAGAGATGAGGCAATGGGGGTGGCCTCATCCTCGCTTCTCAGGTTGTCAAATGGGGGCACCAGGCTGTAAAACCAGGTCTGCTAACTCTAAATCCTCTCTCGGTTTCCTTCTCCATGATTCCCTGTACAGATAAAGAACTATGTTTATCAGACTCCCTCCTATCTCCCAGGGATCACTTTACACACCTCTCTGATTTGTCTGCTCTTCCATTTCTCGAACTGTGCTAGTCACTGGCACGCAGAGAGTGAGGATGAACCAGTGTGGAAGCTGACTCCTCCCTCCCCCCCTCCCCAAATGAGCAGTCATGTGCCATTCTCCCTTCTATGGCAGCAGCTTTCCAGATGCCCAGTGTTCCTGCCCAGGTTGCCCCAGGGACCAGGACACGGCTCTGGTTACGGGAAGATAACTCGGATAAAGTGCTTAGCAGCTCTCCCCTCAGCCTGGGAGCTCAGTCCATGCTTGCAAAGAAGGTGGATAAATATTTGAGCGCGACTTAAGTGCAGAAGATCCAAAGCGCCTTGTGAAGTTTTGTGTATTTGTTTACATCCAGCTGGTGGAGTTAGCCCCTTGGCAAGCTAAACATGAATACTGACACTTCCCCATTCTATGCTGTACCATTTCCAAGACTGGAAGTCCATCTGTGTTTCATTTGTCATAAATAGTCACATGTCCCTGATGACTGGGGACATTGGAGTGAGTAGAAGCAACCCTGGTCCTTGCAGGAGGCTGGCATCTCATGAAGAGACCATGTGCCTCACCAGTGTGCACCCTGAGGAATAGCTACATGGTGACAGGTGCTGGAAGACAAGGGGGGCGGACACTACCAAGTCCCTTTCTGAGGGGAGGTGAGCTCGTGAGGGAGGGTTTAAAAAGATAAAGGAAGAAGTGGGCAGACTTATATGAGTGGACTTCAGGAGCGTGGTACAAGATGAACTCCCAGATTCCTGGGGGTAGGAGGGTGCGCTGGAGGGTATGACCCTGGTCCAGAGAATGTGACCCCCAAGTGTTCTAAAGCTATGGGGTCACCATCACCCTTGTGTCTCTGAAAGCTCACTCAATGTGGTGGAGAGATTAGCTCTGTGGCCTCTTAGATGACATTTGCAGCTGCTTCAGTGAAAGATGCTGCACGGAAAGGTGTGGACAGAAGTTCAAGTCCACAGGACTTGGCACTGAATATGATAAGCGACTCCAGAGAGAAAGGTGTCAGGAAAGAACCAGACCTCTGTCTTGCACAACTGGAGACTGGAGGGGCTGCTCACTAAGCTCCAGTGTCTGGGACTATTTACCGTTTCTCTTAGGGTACTTATGCCTTATATTGCAATACATAAATCTGAGTAAGAGTTAATTCTGTCCTCACAGAATTTACAATTGCATCGTTGTGGGGGTAAGTGGGATAGTGAAGGCACCCCAACCTGTATTTCTCTTCACAGGTGTTGGAGGTGTTGCTGTTTTTTTGTGTGACTCTGGCAATGACCCCTCGTCAGAGACATTCACAGCAGACGATGGGACGTGGCCTCAGAATGCGGGTGCCTTACTGAGGGGAGAGACTAGGGATCAGGAGGCATCCTGAGCAGATGAGGAGATGACCTCATGGCTTTTGAAAAGACACCATGAATCACTGAATAAAGCCTTAATGCAGACCAACTGGAAAAACACAGTACCGACTCTGAGCTTGAAATATAGAATCTAAAGCTCATCTTTCGTGTGCATGCCAAGTATAATCAAAAGAACTGAGCCATTTAATGGGAGCAAGTGAGGTGAGAGTGATTTGTGATGATGAAGGGTAGATGTGACTCCTTTTCTCCAACGGCCTCTTGAAAGTATTCACTGCCCAATCATGGCTAAATCTTTATAAATGTCACCATGGCAACTATTTATATGAAAAATAATATTAGCCCAGGCACTCTGCTTCAGACAGTCTGACATTTTCCACTGCAGTGGTCATTCCCATTGTTTGTGCAGAGAGAACAGAGAGGCTCTTACCCCCTTCTCTTTTGTCTTTGAGAAATGTCCCTTCAATCGGCCCTGACAAGGAGAAAGGATCTGATGGCATTTGGGGAGGGGTGAGTGTTAGTATTTTTTTCTTTTCCTCCCTGGGTATGTGGTGGAAGATGGACCTTCTGGGTAGTCATGTAGGGCAGTTCAAGAGTAACCCTCAGGCACCTTTGAGATGGTTCTCAGTTTTGTCCAAATCAGCCCCTCCCTGGGGCAGGCATATTGCATATACCAATGTAAGTGTTGTCATATACTCGCTATTCCTTCTTTCACTTAGTGTCTTCCTTACAAAGGCCCTCCTTGGTTCTAATCTCAATCTTGGATGGCCTACCTCTTCAATTCTGCCATTTCTACATACTTGAATTATCCCCTTCTGAGAGCCCAGTATTTTACAATGTTCACTACCTTCTTTATTTCTCATTAAACAAACAAACAAACATTTTTTGAAGGCTTTTCAAATGCCAGGGGCTGTTCTAGGTGGGGACTGCCCAGAGGACAGGGAGCCATGGCGAGGTGCATTTGATGGGTAGGTGAATTTGAGCTGCTCACCATGTGGCTAGCAGTTCAAGACTTCCCTGATCTTAATACTACCAGGACTCTCGGTACACAGGAACTTGGAATGAATCGAATGATTTCTTCTTTTTCATGTGGGAAGAGTTTTTAAAATTCTAGGCGTAATAATTTAGAACACTAGGAGTTTTTTATGCCTGTTGTTAAATATGCCGGCATATTTGTCAATAGACACATTGCTATAAAATGGGCAGCCAGCTACAGCAGTTGGTTTCCCTGGACAGAGTGTGAGCACCCACAAATGTGACACCAGGAACTACCAAACAAACCCACATGAGTTCAAGTGGAGAAGTCAGTAAAAAGCAATCAGCTTAATAGAAGTTAATGAATGCTAGTACAGTCAATCCAGTAACTGGTATTAAATACTTCAGGCAATTTTTTATGTATTAATTTTATCAATAACTTATTTTACGGCATTCTCCTAGGAGAAATTTTTTTTTGTCTGTTTGTCTTTTGGACATCACTGCTCTCTGGTGGTGGGAGTAGGAGGCCCAGCCCCACTGCTGGAATTGAACCTCCGTCCCAGTGGACCGCAGTCCCGCGCACAACCACTACGCCACCGGGGCTCAGCCCTAGGAGAAATTTTTTAACATCTCATTTAATTCGGTGCTTTAGTTTCAGGATTTCTCAACTATACCAACACATCAGAGTTATTTGGGGAGCATAGCCCATACCGCAATCCCCATATTTTTTTAAAATATTTTGATTGGGGGCTGTTACTGACGTTTTGATTTAATTGACTTGGGATACAATCAAGGCATCAGTATTTAAAATTTAAAATTTTATTTTGAAACATTTCAAATGTTTACAATGCAGAGAGAGTTAGTAAACTCTCAGGTATCTATCACCTCGCCACACTAATTAACTTCAGCTGATATTTTTCAAGTCTCCCCAAGTGATTCTATTCCACATCCATAGCTGAGAATAACTGCTCAGTTCTAATAAGACAGATAATGGAGGGAATCGTTTGGTGGGTGTTGCTATTGAGAGAAGCTGGAATTTGTCCCAGGGCCACACTAATTTTAAAATATGATCTAGTATTCTTCCCATCCAGCTGTAATGACCATTCTGAGCATGCAACATGGCAAGAGTCTGCTTGTTTGATTTTGTTAAATGGGAGAAAGACATCTAGAAGTTTAGGAGAAGACTTAGGTCTTAGTTTTCCATTCAGCATCCATATGCCTTGACTCCAGAGGAAGCCTCACACGCAGCCACTTGAGGTAACTCAGCGCAGCCTGGCTCATGGCAAGAAAGGTCTGATGAGAGCGGGTGGAGCATGTAGACTGATGTTGAGAGATGACAGGAGACACACGGAAAGGAAGAAGATGGTGGAAATGGGTTTCCAATGTATGGAAATTGAACTCTGAGCCCACTGACAAATTAGTAATGTATAAGCATAATAAATAGACAAGTTCCAAAGGCTATTAACATATATATAGCTATGCATATAATTGTCCCTTCATATCTGTGGACAATTGGGTCTAGTACCACCCCCCACATGTAAAAATCCCTAAGGAGCAAATTCCTTACATATAGTGGTGTAATATTTGGTTAAGAGCATAATGTACACCTATCCTCCTATGTTCCTTCCATCTCCTCTAGATTATATATGAAGCAAACTCAGTGCCGCTGGGTCAATGCTGACTCAGGGCGACCCCCTGTGGGTTTCCAGGACTTGCTGTTGAGGGGAGCAGAAAGCCCCGTCTTTCTCCAGCAGAGCTGTTCAGAGTTTTGAACTGGCAACCATGCCATTCGCAGCACAATCTGTGACCGCTATACACCAGGCCTCCCTCTGACACCTGGTCAACACAATAGTAAATGCTATGCACATAGAGCTTTATGTACCCTCTTTGGAAGTTTGCTTTGACCCCTCAATCATGTTCAGTCCCCTCTGGATAACTTTCATCTATGAGCATTTGAATCCACAGTGACCAGCCGAGGGCTTCCGAGGGCTCTTGGTGTCAGCATGCTTTATAGAAACCACCGCTGGAGCTGGCAGACCATGAAATGTGGGTGATCCTGGCTCCTGAACAGTAACCTCTTGGAGAAGAAACAATTGGATCTCAGAGTTGGATGGGACCTAAAAGATGATCTTACCTGGGTGCCTCACTGAGGAAGGAATCTGTGTGCATCCTTACTGACAGACTATCTGCTATCTCTTTAAATATTCTCTCCGGAGGCCCACTGCTTATCCAACAACTTGTCCCACATTAAAAATTCCAAATTCACTGCTACCCGAGGCTATGCCAACGCACAGCGCCGCTTTATGACAGACTGGAACTGCCCCATTGGATTTCTGAGATTTAAATTTTTTACAGTCTCATTTTTCTCCTGGGGAATGGCTGATGGCTTAGAAGTGCTTACCTTGTGGTTATTAGTTCAACGTGTAACCTATTACAGCACTAGAGCTCCTTGTTCTACATCAGAAGGGAAAAATGAAAACCGAGACTCATGGAGTTGATTCTGAACCACTGCAATCTCAAGCAATACAAAGTATAACTGCCCCATAGAGGTTTCTGAGCATTGTCTTTGTGGAAGCAGAGGGAGCACCGGGACTTTCTTCAGTCCTCCAGGGTGGGTTAGAAGTGTCAAACTATTTTGGTTACTAAACTCAAAGCCAAACCCAATACTGAGTTGATTCTGATTCATGGTTTAATGCAACCGATTTCTGATGGATCTCTTGGTAAAATGGCCTGCTCTGATTGAATTCCCTTCTTTTTCTTTTTTTGTTTGTTTGGGCATCACTGCCCTCTAGTGGTTGTGGGAGCTACCAGCGTTGCTGCTGCTGGATTTGAACTGCCAAGCCAGTGAGCCGCCGCCTTCTTGTTCTTTGAAAATTGCTTTATAGAAAGAAATTCTGTCATTTTCTTTCTGGTATCCACATGCTGTCCTGACATCGATTGTTTTTGTTACTTAAATATAGAAGTAAAACTAGATTTAAATTTCTCACACACATAAGTCTTATAGAATTGCAAAACAAAAAATATCTTATAAGTTGATATGAAAAATTAAGACTCACATAACAAGATTACTGCTAATTGACTGTGGTTAACGATGCTGCTTTCTTTAAACACAATTTTTGATGTGTACGTAAGGGGAGAAAGGTGCCATTTGCAGCTGTCTGTTTAATGCAGTTCACTTTTTTGTTTGCACTATTCAGTGAGGAGAATGCCTGTTTGCTTCATTTTGTTGTACCAAGTGATATTCATAATGTAAGATCTTCATGTGTGAGGCTCAGCATGGTTACGCACAAATTCAACCCAAACCGCCAGCAATTATTCTTCAGTTTGCCATATTAGCTGGACATTTCTTGGCAACTTCGTAAAGCTGGTTTGTGTATTTGGAAGTTAAGGTCAGTGTTTCAGTGTCATTGCAATCTTCAATCAATGGGCATCTAATCCAATTACTGCTGCAATTGGGAACAGAGCGATCTTTCTTTGTTATTTATTACAATCCTTACTGCTAATGAACTTCTGTTGCAAACTGATGCCTAAGACAGGTTCCAAGCTGTAACTCCTCTTGTAAATGGGGTAGAGAGTTGTGAAATAGGCTTTCAACTCATCTGTACTGTTGAGAGAGGATGCTGCCTTCTAACTCTTCCCCCAAGAACGTCTGAGAAACTTCTGTGCAGTCCTATTTGTACACTGATCACCGCCACCAATTGTGCTAACACTTAAGTTTGCTTTAGAACCACTGGCCTGTGCGCATCCTGGACACCGTGGCTGAGATTCTGATTTGCTAAGTCTGAGGCAGGACCAGGATATTTGCATGATCACTAGCCCTCCTACGTGCTCCTGATAAAAGCAGTGAGATACGTTTATCATTTTTCTCAGGCTGCTATTGACACAGAAACATAAACACAGAAAGTCTTCCCCAGACAATTAGTGGACTGTGATTTGAGAAACTCTAGCTGCCGTCTCAGATCTGTATCACCCACAAAACGAGACTGCTTGGAGATTCAGACAGAGCAGGATACAATCTTGAATAGGGCAGAGTCCATAGCAGAGGCTTTCTTTCAAACAGTGTTGACCTATTAAACATCTAATCTGCTTCAAAGGACACAGCCATTCTAGAAGATGTTTTCATTGATGCCTGGGGCATTCTGGAAGGGATGGAATGCAATGGTTATGTTCTCAGATGACACACACTTCTGAAACCAGGGTACACAGTGAGGAAATGGTAGGGGAAAGGGGGAAAATTAGGGCAGGACCCAGGAGTCAGACTAAGAAGCAAAGCGGAGATTATTCCTGGAGTACTCATCACTGCGTGTTTCTTGACTTATAAAGATAACTATCACACATTTGCCTTGGAAAATGAAAACCAAATCTAAGTGCCAACATGTTCGTTCCTATCTAGACTCATGATGCTTTCTTTCCACAGTTATTTCTGATTGGTAATGATTGAAATGAAATATAATAACTATTTAGTATTATTTGCAACTCTACATTATTACGTGCTGTACTATAATTTCACATTATGGACCAAAGAAGGTCTAGCAGGTTACTGGTATTTATTTTATATGTTTGGGGGGGGTGATTAAAATGTTAAGTGCTTAGCATAATCCAAGAGTGATCATCAATTTTGAATATCATTGTGCTCTCAGATGGTGAATGGTTTGAGAGATCAATTATTTAGTGATGACAGATTACCAAGGTCCATTCCTTATATCTTTACCATGCTATATAAAATTGCCAAATGCAAAATATTCCCAAAGGATTTTTCTTTCACTTTTGCCAAAGAAAATACATTTATTGAGCATTTAAACTTTTATAAGAACTGAGGATTAGAATAACACTTCAAATTTTGTCATCAGAAGTTATTCTTTTCAAAGCATCTGAGATTTATTTCCAAAATTTACTAGAAAGATGGCGAAAAGTAAAACAATTTTAATAAGGGTATATTTAATACAGTGAGACTTACCATATATATGTGCATATATATATACACTTTTACATCATATATTATTATAAGAGTACAAAGCAAGAAAGGAGACAAGTATGTAATTCTGATTAATAGAATTTCCCCCCTTAAATTATACATTAGCATGACTATATTTTTAACTTTTTGCTGCATTTGTATTTATCAGTGACTTTGTGTGTGTGTGTGTTTAATTTTGTTTTGCATCTGTGCTCTGAATGTGTATAGGCCACTGACATGATGTGTATAAACTTCGAATGAAGAGAACATCTGGAAGCCTTAATGAGCTGTAAACCAAAAACTATTCTTCAAGTCTAAAAGTGAAAAATTCTTTCCCAAAGATAAACTCGTTGCTTTTGAATTATACATTCATCCCCGCATTTCTCTTATTTGTAGTCTCCTGCAGGACTGTGGTGGAAAATTTCGCATTCTGAATTGAAGAACTTGATATACAATTCAGGAGTCTGAGGTTATTCTGAGCATAAAGCAGGCCTCACCAAGTTATCCCCATGTTGTGGACATGTTACTATAACAACCTAGGTTGGCAAATATTCACCTTGCAGGATGAATACAGAGATCTTTTAAAAATCATAATGCTTTGTGAAAGGACATACATTTGTGTATTTTATGGAAAGGCAGACGCCTGATGGCACTGGCAGATAAAGGTTTGACAGCTAACCCCAAGGTCAGTGCTTCAAATCCACCAGTCATTTGGCAGAAGAAAGAAAAGGCTATCTGCTTCTGCAAAGATTTACAACCTCAGAAACCCTCTATAAAGTCATCACCATCACAACTGGATCGCTGAAAACAAAGTGGGTGCATAAGCAAATGTGGTGAAGAAAGCTGATGATGCCCAACTGTCAAAAGATACAGCATCTGAGGTCTTAAAGACTTGAAGAGAAACAAGCGGTTTTCTAGCTCAGAAGCAACAAAGCCCACATGGAAGAAGCACACAAGCCTGTTTGATCACAAGGTGTTGACAGGGTCAGGTATCAGACATCAAAGAACAAAAAATTATATCATTGTGAAAATGAGGGGTAGCGTGGAGTGGGGACCCAAAGCCCATCTGTAGGCAACTGGACAGCCCCTTACAGAGAGGTCACAAGGAGGAGACGAAGCCAGTCAGGGTGCAGGATAGCACCAATGAAACATACAACTTTCTTCTAGTACCTTAATGCTTCCTCTTCCCCATCATCATGATCTCAATTCTACCTCAAAAATCTGGCTACACCAGAGGATGTACACTGGTACAGTTAAGAGCTGGAAATACAGGGAATCCAGGAGAGATAAATCCCTCCAGACCAATAATGAGAGTAGCAATACCAGGATGGTAAGAGTAAGGGGAAGGGGAAGGGGGAACCAATCACAGTGATCTACATATAATGCCCTCTTTGGGGTATGGACAGCAGAAAAGTGGGTGAAAGGAGACATCAGACAGTTTGAGACATGAACAGATAATTTTAAATTATCAAGGGCTCGTGTGGGAGGGAGGAGGGTAAGGGAGGGGAAAAATGAGCTGATACGAAAGGCTGAAGTAGAAAGAAAATTTTGTGAGAATGATGAACAAAAGTACAAATGTGCTTGACACATGGTTGCATGTAGGGGTTGTGATAAGAGTTATATGAACCCCAATAAAATTATTTTTAAAATTAAGTTTAAAAAAATCAGAATTGTCTCAATGGCAGTGGGTATGGAAGAAAAGACTGATGTTGGGATATAGGTTAAATCCTGTGTGCTTGTGAGAGTCAGATTTGTAAGAGATGGCCAAACTTCAATATTCCTCCCAATTCTAATGATTTGGGCAAAGTTCTGATAAACTCACTAAGCAGATTCTCTTTCATTTCTGTCAGGAGTCTTTTCCATACACATGGTGTCCAATGAGGCCTGCAATTTTGGCTCACGCCTAGACAACTAGTTTAGCGTTCTTCAGTAATAAGCAACACGAGCAAGCTTAGTGTTTAACTAAGAGCTGTAGTTGGATGAAGTTTGTGGGGGAATCCTCGCTCTTCAGGTTAGATTGACGTTACACAGGCCTCTTACCTATAGAAAGTTGTGCACCTTTTCTGTGCACCAGGCCTGCAACCTGAGGTGGCTTGTTTGAGTTGAGGGACCTGTACTTTTCACCTGTAGTACAGGAATTCAAAGAAGTCCATCAATGAGATTAGTGTTCAATAGTGGGAGATATCAGAATGGACATTCTAAGATAACTTAGGGTGAAGTCCTGGTGTATTTACCCATATTTGATGGATTTAAAAACACTAATTTTCTAAAAATATAACACATTTTTCAACTCAGCCTTTTTCAAGAATGGTGTAGTGATATCAATTATATTAGCCAGCACACACCAAATTTTTAATTGCCGTAAATAGGAACTTAGTTTTCTAAACAGTGATTTATTCTTCCTTCCCTCCCCTAATAACCACCAATAAACATTGTTTATTACTCTCTATATGTGCCTATTCTTGTTATTTAATATAAGTGAATTGCATGATAGTTGTCTTTTTGTGACCTATTTCATGCAACATAATGCTTCCAAGTTTCATGATGCATGTTGTAGCATGTATCAAGATTTCATTTCTCTTTTTTTCATTACTTGTATGTACCACATTTTGTTCATCTACTCATTGGCTAATGGATGTTTAGGTTGTTTCTAACTTTTGCCTGTTGTGAGTTGTCTTGAAATAGGACAATGATATCAAACAGTGAATAGTCTTGAAATAGGACATGGATATCTAATGGTGGATAGTCCTGTAATAGGACATGGGTAACTAATAGTGAATATTGGTGTACATGTTGCACAATTGCACAATTTTTGAGAAATTCTCAAGCATTTTCCAAAGTGGCTATACCATTTTGTGTTCCCATCTACAAAGGATAAGAACTCGAAGTTCTCCACGTACTTCTCAGCGTTTATTGTTCTCTCTTTTTGCTTGTTTCTTCTGAACCTTCATTGTGGGAGTAAGTGGTATCTCATTGTGGATCTGGTTTGCATTTCTCTAATGACTCATGACTATGGGCATCTTTGCATGTGCTTGCTGGCACATGAATATCCTCTTTGACAAAATGCCTGCTTACTTCCTTTGCCCAGGTTTTGTTTCAGTTTTTGTCTTTTTTTCCCTTAGTTGCAGAAGCAGTTCAGTATAGTCTATGTTTTAGGCACTTATTATGTAAGGAGTGAACCAGAATGTTCTCCCAATTTGTACGTTGTCTTTGCACTTTGTTGGTAAAGTCCTTTGAACAAAAGTATTTGATTTTGATGAAGTTCCACTTATTTGGCCTGTGCTGTTCATACTTTCATTCCCATATTTGATGATGTGGTAGATTATTTTAATATTTACATAGCACTCGATATTATGCAATAGAGCTACAGGTAACTAGTAATCTGAATAATTGAATTTTGATGCCAGATTTGCCCTCACTCTGGGATAGGACAAAAGGTCCCTTCTCTCCATAGTTATTTTATTGCAGTTTACTGGAGAAAAGAGCGATAAGGAGTCACACACACACACACGCTCACAGACATGCACACATACGGTGGTATACACTGTCAAGAATAAAGAAGTCTTTGGGGGTACAGGTGGCCTTATTTTTGGTAATGGAAGCTACAGAGGGAAAAGTTAATCTCTTTAGAAATCAAATTACAACTGCAATTATATTGTCATCTTGCCTTCCACTGTATTTTGTTATATCCCTTCTCTTTTCCATCTGGAAGAGTTCATTATTTTATTTCCCGATGAGAATTAAATGGTAGGTTTTTCATTATTGCCTTTACTCAGCAGGCACTAAGATATGACAACGTCTTTTTACTTTATAGAACGCTAGTATTTCTGTACCCTATGACATTTTAGAAATAGCCCCTTATTTTACACATGAGGAATCCGAACTCTCTAAGTCAAATGACAGCTGAGTTCATTATTTGACATCTGTTCACTTCTTTGACAAAAATGGGAAGTGCCTGCTTGCAATGTACCCAGTGAGACGCTGTGGGGAGACAGAGATGACTAAGTGGGGCTTCTGCATGACCTTAACAAGATGGAAAGAAGTGAATGTTGATCACTGGGATGCAAGCAAATTATTGGGAGAGGTACGCTCTACTCATCCATTGGTATTTTGGAAGTGGGGGCGGGGCCTGCTGGTGGTGGAGGGTCTGTGTGTATTTCTTTTTTATCTATCCTGCGCTAAGAAAAACCAAAAAGTGATAGCAGGCAGCCTTTGTCATGTCTCAATGGATTTCTTGTGACTATTTTCCAAATTTGCTCTTGAACTATGAAGCAAAATTTTTAACCACATTTTTAATACTTGGAAAAATAGGATAGTTAGCTGGCATTTCATTCCATTTTCTCTTAAGATACTAGTCATTTTCATGCTGTTACTGTCGGCCTCTTAGAGACTACGTTTCACAGAAAGGAACCCTCCCGGGTCCCAAGTCATCATCACAACCTTGCCATGTCTGAGCCCATGGCTGCTTGAGCGGCACCAACCCACTTAGTCCTGTCGTATTGCTGCATGCTATTCATGGCCAGAAAGGCTAAGATCAATGAGTCATGTATACAACAGTTTGCTTTCGATTAAAAAAGAATAACAAAAATAGGCAATAAAATGAATGAAAATGTGATACCATCTGCCTCTTTTGAATGATGATGCCAACTTGGTGTTTATTGTAACCGTTCACTTTTAGAGGAGGATGTTTTCGTGTGCGCACAACAGAATCATTTGTCATCTGCAGACAATATACACAGATACCTAGTCATATATGTACAACTCATACAGTTTCCTGAGTTGTTAGATCCTTTCCTAAATGTGTATTTACGTGTAATTTGCAGGTGAAGCTGTCTGGGTACATAGAGTTCTTAATTATTTCTCCTTCGGGGCATAAATGGAAAGCCTGATATCTCGGTTGGAAAGCACTAGAGTGCTAGGCCAGCGGTTCAAACCTACTGTAAGCCACTCTGGGGCAAAGATAAGGGTGTCTGCTCCTATTAAGATTTACAGCCTGGAAATCTTATATTTGGTCATTAAGAAGAAGCAATGCCATGGTCATGGGCTTAATTTGGGGTTTTAGTGCAAGAAAAGCTTTTCCAATTATTTAAAAGCCGCACGTGTGGTTGTGATGAAGACTTCGTGAAGAGTAAGGATTGGTTCAGTCATTTCAAAGTGGGAGCAAATTTACATACTATTAAAGTGCAAGGGAGATACTCCGAAAACTCGCTGCTTATCAGTCACCTCCGCTCACAGCAACGATAGAGAACAAGGGAGAGCTGATACTGTAGCTTTCTGAAGCTATAAATTTAAATATATGTGTGTGTGTATATATATGTGTATATATATATATATATATATATATATATATATAGAGAGAGAGAGAGAGAGAGTGGTATCACTGCCCCGGTGGGAGTAGGAAGCCCAGCCTTGCTCCCAGAGAGATGCTGCTGGATTCGAACCGCCAACCCTGTGGGCCGCAGTCCCGCACACAACCACTAGGCCACCAGGGCTCAGCCTGAAGCTCTAAATCTTTACAGGAGCACACGGTCCCATGTCTCCCTGGAAGCTGCTGATGTGTTCAAACTGCTGACCTTGTGGCTAGCAGTCCAGCCTGAAATCTTGTGTTGTCCCTAAGTCAGACTTTCTTTACCCAGGGAATTCTTACCTCTGTCTCTAACATTTGTCTATCCGTGGCCACAGAGTCCATCCAACCCATAGTGATTCTCTCTGAGTGGCAAAAAGCTTGCCAGGGTAGGGGTTAAAAACTAAGCCTGCCGCATTGCTCTGGAGAGGATTCTGAGACATAGTGGTTCTAATTTTAGGATGTGTGCTGCTGAAGCGAGCGCAAGATGCTGTGACTCTATAGGACAGGCTATAGTCGCCCTAGGGGGCATCCACGGCTGTCATCTTGCAGAAACAGACCATCTCTCAGAGCAGTTGGCAGGTGTGAACTGTCTCCAAATGCTTGAACCACTGCCCTACCAGGCTCTTGTCCTATAGGGTGCGGTACATTGTAATGGACTTTATAGCAACATTTCTATGTCCTCATAGGAAGTTAATACACACAATCCCCAAAACTCTTTCAATATTTAAACTGTCACCTCTCCTTGTCACTTGAAAGATGATTTGGGGCCTCGTCACCTCTGGCACTTGGAATAGTGCCACAGTCTCTTCCTATCAGCTCCCAGGCATTGCCCCCATTCAAATCAGTGCTGTGTCACCAGGCTGTCTCTTGTAGAATGTGATTTAATCCACACTTCCTTCCATAAAGAGATTTTGCTTTGGGTGCATTGACTTAATTTTATAATGGTGGTATAAAAGTTTGGAGAGGGATATCAATAATGGTTGTACAGCATAAAGAGGATAATCAAGGTTATGGAATGATACATGCAGAAGTTGTTGAATGGGAGAATGTTCTGTTGTGTATGTCTTTGCACAATTGAAAAACTTAATTACATGAGTTACAATGAGTATAAGAAGAAAATGTTCTAAAATTGATTGTGGTAATGATTATACAACTCTTCTCGGTATGATTGAACGACTAAATTGTATTTGTGGGTGAAGTGCCAATAAAACCGTTACCCCCAAATGCTCAACCTGCTCAGCCTTGTAGGGCAAGGGCCATGGTTGGTACATGATGAAGTGCTAGGCTGCAAATGGGGATTGACGCTTTGACCCCATCTGCGCCCTAGGGAAGAAAGATGTGACTGCTTTCCTAAAGAGTGTAGCCTGGGAAACCCCATCGGGCAATTAGGTCCACGCTGTCCTGAACAGGTACTATGATTCACGGTTACTACTACTGTGAGAATTTTTTAATAGGGGAAGGGCGCTGAAGTTCTTCTACAGAATACAGTTCCATAAACTCCCGACCAATACCGTGACAATAATTTTCCAACTTTCTTTCCCATACAAACCCAAACCAAACCAAACCTACTGGCTCATAGTGACCCCATAGGGTTTCCAAAACAGTAAATCTTTACCAGAGCAAACAGCCTCATTTTCCTCTGCCAATGTGTGACATAGGTTTGAACCATCAACCTTGCAAGTAGCGGCCCAACATTTAATCCACTTGGCCAACAGGGTTTCTTTCCTGTGTGCCCCCATGAAAGTTTCCTGATCCTGTAAACACAAGCCTGTACTCCTGCCTTCCAGAAGCTGCACCTACAAGCCAGACCCATTCATCTCCCTCTTCTGTACTCTTCTTGTCAGACCTTTATTGTGCATCACATGACTGGCACGCAAGCGTAAATGCAACACTTTTGTAAATATTTTTTCTTCCTAAAGGAGCTTCTGGAGGGGTAAATGTGGGTCTATTTGGACAGGCCTGTTAACATTTTAAGTAAGTTGTTGAGTTGCGGCACCTTGGTACCTGCACTGATACTGTGCCTGGTCCAGGAGTTGGGTCTTTCATGGGGAGTCATTCATGTGAGTCCCTTCTTGCTCTTCTGGTAGAAACATTGATCCCTAATGGCTGAAAACAGAGAGGAGTGGGGGGTAGCCTACTTGTTGAGGGACTGGAAACTTCTTCCCTCAATCATTAATTCAGGTCTTTTGAGTGGTGTAGTGGTTATATGTTGGGCTGAGAGCCTCAAGATCCATAGTTTGAAGCCTCAGGGGAAGAAAAACGAGACTTTTGGCTTTGGAAACTCACAGAGGCAGTAGTACCCGGCCCTATAGGGGTCACTGTGAGGTGGCGTGACTCAGTGGCTGTTGGTTTTGTCAGCTGATTATTTCTTGAGCATCCACCATATTCCAAGACAGAACCTACTTGATATTTTTTACTTCTGAAAAAAAAATCACTGCAGTCCCTAAATCAATCAATCAATCAATCAATTAAAGGTCAGGGTATCACCCCCACCACCCAGTACACACACACACCCCAAGTCAGTCAGTCAATCACCTAATTAAAGGTCAGGGTACCCCCACCATCACCCCCTACCCCCACATACACTGTGGGATAAGAGGGGATGGGATGGGGAGTACAGGGACAATAAACTCTCTAACTCTCTAATCGGAAATCCAGAAGCTATCACTAATGACATGTGTGGGGCATTGTCCCCTGAAGCCTGACTCTGCGCCAGGAAGGCGAGCACTGTTACAATGTCACTGTCCTTCAGGGACTGCGGTGTCGCCCTCCCCCGCATCTGGAGGCGAAGTCCGGACCGAGGCTGGCTGGCTCGGCCGTCTCTGGGCGTGTGCCCCCGCCGCAGCCCGCCATCCTCCGTCGCTCCTGCGAGGGGGGCGGGGAGCGGCGAGCAGCCCTCCTCCCCACGCCCGGCCCCGCGCTGCCGCCCGCGCTCCCGGCGCTCGGCAAAGAGGAGGCGACCGGGCGCCCCGCTCCCCACGCCGCGCACGGCCCGAGGGCTCGCGGCTCCCAGGTAACTTTTCCGGGCCCGGAGTAGGGGGAGAGAAGGGGTCTCGCCTTTCCCACTGCCGGGGGACGTGCCCCAGCGCTGGGGAGCAGGCGTGCGCCTCTCGGACGGACGCGCGCTTCGGGTTCCAGCGCCGCCCCGGTGCCGCACCGCGGGCGCCCCGCGACGCCCGCCCGGACCCCCCCGACCCCGGCCCCGGGACCCCGGCCCCCGGCCCTCGGGCCGTGGCGGCCGCCCCGCGCCCCAGCCCGGCGGCGCCCCGCCGCGCCGCAGCATCGCCCGGCCGCCCCGCGGACCTGGCCCCCGGGCTCCCGCCGCCAGGGCTCCTCTGCCCCGGCGACGTCCTCCCTCGGTAATTTCTGCAAATTCCCCGTTCGGGGCGCCATTTTTTAAGTTAACTCTTGGGGTGCGGGGCGCGGGCGAGCCGGGCTGCGGCCGCTTCTCCCCTCCCCTCCCCGCAGCGCAGCCTGGGCCGCAGGGCGGTGCGGCGACACTGCGGCGCCGCTCGCGCGGGCGGGGGGCGGGGGACGCCGCGCCGGGGGACCGCGGACGCGGGCGGGCGGACGGCGGTGGGGCCGGCAAGGTGCGCCCGGCACAAAGCATCCCCGCCGGGCGCAGGGCCGCCCCTTTTATGTAACTTCCCTCCCGCCCCGAACGGGGGGCAGCGGCCCCGGGGCGAGTGGCGGCGCCGCCCGCACCCCGGCCCGCCTGCGGGGACGAACTGCCGGGGCGCCTCCGGGCCTGCACACCTGCGTGGCGGCCTCGCCCTGCCGGCCCCGCGCCCGCACCGGTGCGCAGAGCATCGCGCCCAAAGGCCTGCGGCGCCCGGGCTGGCGGAGCTGCTCTCCCGGAGCCCGGGGGGGGGGGGGGGCGGGGCTGGGACTGCCCGCGGGTGAGGGGTCTGGCAGGGAGGCCAGGGGTTCCCGCCCGGGAGTTTAGCTCTGGGCTTTAGGGGTTTGCTCTCGGATGGCCCCTCTACTCTTTCCTCCCTGGCCCGTTCCGCACCCTCCTCCCCCCCTCCCGCTTGCCTGTCCCCACCCCCTCCTCGGCAAGTTCAAGGCTTCTGCAATGCGGTGGGTGTGGTGACTTAGTAAATTGTAACTGAGGTCCTTCCTCTGCGGTGGGAATCATTTTCCTATCATGTTTTTTTTATGTTTACCGATCCAAAGTTTTCCAAGGGCCTTCTTCCAATTGCAGCCCCAGAGTTAAAGTTGAGAGGAGATTGTTCCAGAACAAACAGAATGATAAAGAGCACATATGGTATGCATTAGGCTCCGCAGGCCGGCTGGGAAATCTTGCGAGGGTCCAAACCGAGCTGCTAATGCAGGGCTCCCATGACGTGCGCAAGTGTGGGCTTTCAGCTTTGGCACATTACTTTCGCAGAATAGCTTCTGCAGCCCTCTTACTTGCCTTTGGGGGGTGGGGGGGCCCAGTTTAGGTTCTCGGGGACACTGGTCGTTCCACGTCATTCTTTTTGAATTTTAGAGGTTTTTAAGTACTCAAGGAAAAAGCATTTATTTCTGGGAGAGATGGCCATTGCACCAGTTAAACAGAAAACTCCTGCAGAAGCCAACACAGCCGGCTTCCGTCCGCTGTAGGGACTGAGAGGTGATTTATAACTTGGTTCAGAGAGGACTTTTTTCTTTTCTTTTTTAAATGCACCGCATGTTCATTTTGGCATCAAACTTTTAAAACTTTAATTGGAATATAAAAAAAGTTATGTGTATGTGTTTGGGGATTCTAAATTGGAGAAGTGTGACTTCAATTTCTTGATTTTTAATGAAAATAAGATAACTGTATAGGAAATACTGTCTCGTTTGCATTATGAATTTTTGATGGCTTAGAAAAGTAAATTGTACAAATTACTGCATAAAGCTTTATCTCGTTAATATCCCTTTGGCTCATAATTTTTGCAAAACAGAGCATGCTGTTTGTGAGTGATCTCTCAGTAACAGGAAGAAAGTGCCCAGTTTATTTAATTTCCCCTTTTAGGGAACAGATTGTAAAGCTGCAGGTCAAAGTTCAGTGTCTTAGCGAAATATTTACATTTAATTTTTAAGTTTCTGTATGAATATGCTTGGTTTAAAGGTATTTTTGTCTGTTCTTGTTCAGTATTTTGGCCTTTGGCCAATTTTTCACTTGGCCCATATTGAAATATGAGATTAAAGATTTGCCTTTTATTTGAGCCAATACTTTAAGTGGACATTGGTTTTGTTAAAAATGGTTGACCTTAAGGGCTGAGCCCTGGTGGCGTAAGTGGTTGAGTGTAGGAGCCCGCGGGCTTGGCGGTTCAAATCCAGTGGCGGCTCTCAGGAGCAGCACTGGGTAGCGCCCACAAGCACCAGAGGCAGTGATGCCCCCCACCCCACCCCACCCCAAATGGTTGACCTTAAGTGAGGGAGTTCCTGAGGTAGAATAGCATCAGCCATTCATCTATGGTGAGCTGGGATACCGTGGACTTGTGGGTCTTTTTTGGATTAAGTATAGCAGGAACTGGTTCTAGGTATTTCCTTCTACATTGCTTTATACTTTTTTTAAAGTTCATATTTTCTTAAACTTCAAAAATAAACCTTGCCCTGGTGGGTAAGAGTAGGCTAAAGAATAAATGCTGGTTTCTTTTCTATAGAAGTTTTGACTATAATGTGGAGAGAATTTTTCAGGTAGTCCACTTCAGTCATGTTGAGCTCCCCTCGGCCCCATTATATGTCCCACTACAGTTTTCCTTTTTGGAAGGTAGCTATGCTCACCACTATTCCACCAACACCTCTCCATTTTCCTTCTTGAATGTCATTTTCATTATGCCAATTTTGCATATGAGCTCCACTTTGAAAGCCATGGATCAAATGTATCTTTAGCACCCCTTCATCTTTCTGAATGAGGCCGTTGTGGCATCTCTTTCTGTTAGCTGTCAATCTTTTGGGCTAGCTGCTGATTTGTTGGGATTCACCAGAAACTGGGGCTCCTGGAGACGTCTGCTATTGGCTGCCACTTCATTTGCCTTGGCCGCAAGGAAATCTGTGTTCAGAAAGGAGGATTGGATGGAGCAGTGAAGTCATTTCTCGGCCCTGGGTTGTGACATCACTGTGGCTCCATGGAAGCAGGGTGGGGCAGGCCACACCGGGCTGCCTGAAGCATCTTGCTGGCTTTAACTCTGCCTGCTGTCTGTCTGCGACTCTTCTTTCTCAAATTGAACTTCACCATAAGGTATTGTCTGGGAAGTGGAAGGTAGGACGAAGGCAAGGCTGCAAGCGAGAATGTGTCTCAAGAGACCCAAGAAGATGCCTCACTTTTTTATGTGAAATAGTAGAAATCATTAGCGATTTCTTTTCTGCAGGAAAATCTGGTAATCTTCAAAAGAGGCCATTGCAAAGTTCTCAAAAGAGCAAGAAGAGCTCATCTGCTTGTTATGGTTGAAATGAATATATTTCTCACCACTTTTTGTATGTAGCACGCATTCTTCGTAGTACTGGGATGACTTTTAAAAGTATTTGGTGCCTATAAAGATAAAATTTTATTTCTCAGCAGGCAGTGTTCTTTCTGAATAATTTTTAAGTCATCTGATTGCAGTTAGTGGTTGAAAACAGAGAAAATACCCAAGGGGTTCACAATTTAAAAATTTTAGCAGTGATTCGAGGAATTTTTATTTCCACTGATGTTTTTGTCAGTTTAAAGTTACAGAGTTTAACCTTTTTGTCCGAATTTAGACATCTGGTGTAGAGGTTGCCATAGGCATGCACCATCTAGGGCTGTGTGGAATAGATTGTAAAAAGAAGACTGAAATTCTGAAACTAGGGGCTATGCTCATGTTTTAATTGCAGAATTTAATGTGATTTGAAAGACATGAAGAGCCAAAACAATAACTGCAAATGTTCATTATCCTGTCTCTCCTGTGGACGATGATGATGGCCATTCATTTTTTCAGAGAGAGAGAGAGAAAGAGTGTGTGTGTGTGTGTGTGTGTGTGTGTGTGTACAAGAGCTATGGACAGTGCTCAATTAACTCTGTCACCTTTCCAGAACACAGTTCAACAGCAAAAGGAAAAATAAAGAAAAGAATGGCTAAAACAGAGATGTTGGAATTAGATCCCAGAAACTGCAGATCACTGGGTTGAAGAGTCTTTGGTAGTACAGTTTTAGACCTTGGGATGATTGGCTAAATTGTAGGCTTCTATTAGCACCAACCCCCTAATTCTTTGGTAATTTGCAGTACAGAGGAAAGGTTGACAACTTAATTTTCAGATTGCTGACATTTTGAGACGTTGTTCTTATAGCCTTTCCTTAGGAACTTGGAAAAATAAAAGAAGCAGAGGTCTAGATTAAACCGAGAAAACAAATGAAGTACTTAACTTGCCTCATGTGTATGTCTTTTTCTTTCCCATTCCACTGGCTGAATGCTTGATGCACATAGAATCTTTCTTCTCATAGGGTTTTATCCTCAAACCAAGCCCTGGTCTAAGCATGCTTAGAGTTGAGTTAATATGTGTGGAACTGAATAAAAATTAGGCTTTTTAAAACTTGGGCTTCTCCACCAGAAAGATTTCAAAAGGCTTAAGAAACACACTTTGTTTTTTAAATGTGTTATTACTGGAATCATCTATCTAGGCGGTATTTTGCACGGTATGATCCTCTTCCTGAGAAGCCTGCTGCCTCTGTCCATAGCTCAAATTGAGTAGGTTCTGGAGGTTTTGCCTCAGAAGATACTGCAGGTACCAAGGGAACAAAGACTAGCTTCTTTGAGGAAAGCACTGCAGGCAGCCTGCTTCTCTTCCTGCCAGCTCTAATTGGTGTCATGGAGGACTTTCCTGTAGAGGGAATACCCAGAAGGGGACTAGAGGGATCAGATTGGGGTATGACAAAAGCTGAAACAGATTCTTGCTGGGCAGTGGTGTTGATCTAGCATTGAACTAAAAAGAGAAAAACTGTTTTCTTCCACAGATATTTGTTCTTGACCCCTATTAGTAATGTGGACATTCTTGAGAAGGAGATGTCTTTGTATTTTCTGAAAGCCATATATTTTCATCACTTCTAAAACAAGCATTTTTTCTCATATCTTAACAGTTCCAAAATTGAGGTGTTTCTTAAGTTGCCCTCATTTCTGGGGTGTGGTTGTACATTATTGCCATTGCATCAAAACTTCAAGGAACGTTCTAGACATAGCAATGGCCACCACTCTCTCAAGAAATCAATTACCTACCACCAGTACCCTTGGGGGCCATAGCACAGGGCTATTTATCTTGTTTGTATTTTCTGTATATGCATAGCCTACCTGAATGTGTCTAAAAGTGTTCTGTAAGAAAATAAATAAATAAATAAGTAGAAAAATAAAATTCTAATCCTTAAAGTATAAGCTAAAGGTTGATTTGCAGAGAGCTATATACACTGCTACGTCCTACAATTACTGCTGTCATATCTTTTATCAAATTGTGTTTGCCTTGCAATGTGGGTTACTTAGTGGGCCACTAACCAGAAGATGAGCAATTCAAAACCAGGAGTCACTTCAGGAGAGAAAAATGAGGTTTTCTATGTCCATTAAAGGTTTCCAGTCTCAGAAACCATGGAGGGGAAGTTCTACTCTGCCCTGTCGAGCTACTGTGACTCAGAACCCACTCACTGGCAGGAAGTTTGACAGAGTTTGGGGCTTTGAAAGTTATTTTAAATATGCTTTAAAATATTCAGTGCTTATTTACATGGCCCATTGTCTAGATCGAGCAATTATGTTCTCAATGTCCATTCTTTAGTAGAAAAAGTTGATTGGATGGTCTTCGCTTTCAGTTTGATGTTTTCACTTTTCCCCTTGCGAGAGACACGGAAACAAGGGAGAGAGTTGGGTTTCGATAGAATTGTGCTGGAAAGACGTTTTTCATTAGGAGAGTTAAGAGACCTAAATGTAGCCGGACGTAGCTTTTTACCCCTGGGAATGGGAGATGAGTTGAAGAACAGCATTGTGTCTGGTGGCAGCAGACTTTGTGATGTGAGCCTCATGGGGAATGGACTTCACAGTGGTGTAATGAATGGTACTGAGGGTCATTGTGTCGACCTTGACTCCCTGTGATTCTAGATACTAGCTGTGTAGAACCCTCCCTGGGTTTTAATGTCTTCTAATGGGAGTGGGGGCTGTGAAACATGATTGACAGGGAAGGAACAAATTCTGTGACAGTGAATGTGGGATGAACTGGAAGGAAGTCAAGAACCACTCGATCTCTTGTTAATAGACGAATCCAAAATTTCAATTTGTGACTGAACTGTTTTATCAGAACTGAAGGTGGTGGTTTCTCTCTCAGTGGTTGATATTTTGGTAATTCACCACTTTTTTTCATGGTTGTATTTAGTTTGAGATTAAATACTACACTAGGGCTGTTTTGGATAGAAGAATATGAGACTATATATATTTAATATCTTAAATAGCAAATGTGTCTTAATGGGACTCGAGAACGCCCTCTGAGTCTGATTGCTTATTTGTAAAATACAGAGCATGCTTACATCTCAAGGGCAATGTGAGGATTTAATGAATCAGTGTTAAGATACAAACATTGAGCAGGGACATGGCGCAGTGTACCATTCCTACCCGTTGTCATCAAGTCACCTTTGAGCGTGGCAGGACCATGTGTTTTGGAGTAGAGCTGTCCTCCATAGGGCTTTCAAAGTCTGTGTTTGTTTATTTGTTTGTTTCCAGAAGTATATTGTGAAGACAAACCTAAACTTACAACCTCTAGCTGCCGAATGCATTAATCATACATCTAGTAAATAGCTATGAAAAAAACTGTTAACATCATGGGTATGACTGCTATAGTTTTAGAGGTCTGCTTATAAGGTGGACTTTGGGGAATCACTTAAGAACTTGGATGGGGGAGGGTATCACCGATTCTGAGAATTGATGAGTCACTGGGCCTTAACTTGATATGAGCAAGGTGATTTATGTGGAAACCTTTCTTTCTGGGACTGTGGAATCTTATACATCCCAGCCAGAGACTGATCAGCACCCCCACAGTCACCTAGCTACCTAGACGCTGAGTCTCTACATTTGATGTGTGTCCTCATAACTCTTGGGGAGATAATTGCGTCCTGTGCGGCTCCAAGGAACCCTGATGACATGGTGGCTGAGTGGCATTGTGATCAGCAAGGGCAGCAGTTTGAAACCACCAGGGACTCTGGGAGAAAGCTGAGGCTTTCTAGTCCCTTAACGAGTTACAGTCTCGGAAACTCACAAGATCAGTTCCACCCTGTCTTACAGTGTCAACCTTGAGTTCCCATTGGCTCAATGGCAGTGAATTTGGTTTGGGGGTATGCGACGCCAAGGACCTTCTGTCGTGGCTGTGGGTTAACTTTGGGCTACTAACCTCAAGATTGGTGGTTCAAGCCCAGCAGACCCTTAGAGGGAACAAGATGAGGTCTCTGTTCCCATGAAGATTCATAATCTCAGGAACCCTCTTTCAAGCTGCCATGAATTGGAGTCAACTAAGTGGCCGTGGTTTTTTGTTTGTTTGTGTGACTGCAGTTCCTCAGGGACGTATGATTTGCTCTTGGCATAAATAAGGTAGGTGGTTTGGTTCCACCCAGTAGCAGCACACAAGGAAGACCTGGCTATCTGCTTCCGGAAAATGATTGGAAACCTACAGAGAACGCCTCTAATCAGATACACTTGGGGTCACTGTGTGTTAGCTGGAGTTGGTGAGAGTTGCCTCCGGTGTGTGACTTGACTTCGTGTAGACCCTTGGACTTGTACACTTGGTTTTCTTCAATTCTGTTATCTATCTCTCAAATCCTGTGTGTTCTCCTGGTGAATCATCAAACCTGAGGGAGTCTGGAGAGGCCCAACACAATAGCAGTGACATCATGTTGCATATATATCCAGTCATAGGTGTATGTGTGTGTGTGTGTATATATATATATATATATATATATATATATATAATGTTTTACATGAATAAGCGTCTCTCCTAAGTACTGTTATATGAAAACCATTTTCTTTTTGGCTTAGCTGTATTTCTCAAGTATCTTTTTTATCCACACAAATCTATAACTCTGTCTACCTTGTTATTTATAATGGAAAATAAACATCTTGTTCTCTAGGCCTGGTAAAGTACTGGTGAAAGACTCAGTACTTAACGATTACTGTGAGTTGAAGAGTTGTCATCCTGCCCCTCCTCATCCTGCTTGCTCCTTGCATTTTCTTTCTTTGGTAGCACATGCATCGGGAGGCATGTGATGAAACAGGACAGTGAGCAGAATTAAACTCTGTCGTGATAATTAGGTACTTTTGAATGTTGTATGAGTATTTAGTTTTACCAAACGAAACCAACCAGACTTTGACCATGATAGTTCCTGATGTTTTATTTGCATTTTGATGTGGGCTCTCTCCGTTAGGGCCGACCTCACATAGCACAATCAAATGCTGAATTGCCAGGTACCCACTCTTTTTCCATACATCTCCCAAGATCGCCCTTGGTCTTGTTCAGAGTGCAAACCCTTCTACCAATACCAGATTCAGAACACGGATCTCATGAAAATTCTCCAGGACTTGAGCCCTCTGTTAAATTATTGACAAGAGCAAGATTTCACCTGATAATATGTTTACTCAAAGTCCAATCTTTTATTCTTTGTGTTTACATAGGTGAGGGAAATGGCCTTGCCATCCTGAAAATTGATGCAAAGGGTTAACGAAAAGGTGTGAGATGTGTCAGTTTGTCAGAAGCACCTTGGAAGAAATGTTGATGATCCTGAAAGGTCTGCATTGAGAGCCGTCAAGCATACCGGGTGGCCATGAGTCAGAATGTACTGGAAGGCGGCCGGTTATCCTGCAGGTGGTGCTACACAGAATGGTGCACCTAGATTTGTTAGGTCATGTTAACACAGGGTCCGTGGATTGAATGATGAGCTTGACATTAGTCTACTGATAAGTGACTTCTCTAAGGTTGCTCAAATAACAGAGATATTGAGACCTGGGCAGTTTCATTATGTAACATTCTTTTTTTTTTTTTTTTAGGCATCACTGCCCTGGTGGTGGGAGTAGGAGGCCCAGCCTTTGCTCCTGGGAGCCGGAATTGAACCTCCATCCCAGTGGGCCGCAGTCCTGCGCACAACCACTACGCCACCGGGGCTCAGCCCCCTTTTTTTTTTTTTTAAGATTTTTTTGGGTCTATTTTTAATGATGCCAAAGTGAACCTTGACAAAATTTTGCAACATGTGGGGTTGTCTAGCAAGTTAAGAGTTAGACTGCTACCCCAAAAGTCTTACTGTTCAAACCCATCAGCTGCTCTGAAGGAAAAAGTTGAGACAATCTGCTTCTACAAGGACTTACATCCTTGAAAACCATTTGGTTCTGTTTAGTCTTTCCTGTAGCATTGCTATAGATCTGAGTTGATTTGATGACCACACACGGCCATCAAGTCACTGCTGATTTATATTGGTCCCCTGTGGGTTTCCAAGACTATAACACTTGAAGGGAGTAGAAAGCTCAGACTTTTCCCCTAGGAGCTGTGAATGGTTTTGAACTGTGGACCTGGCAGTTATTAGCCCAACATGTAACTTCTACACCACCAGAGCTCCATTGGTCTAAGTATAGGTTAGGCAAAATAAACCTTAAATTTTCTGTAAGTCTTTGTATGTCGTTTTCCTTAATTCTTGTAATGTGTTATAGAATAAAGAAAATATCATGAGTTAGAAGAGGTAGAGGTTGTCATGGCTACTATCCTTAGCTAGAAGACTTTGGGCCAGCTACTCTGATTCTCCAACACCAGTTACCCCAGTTGTGAAAGAAGTATGTAACCTACCTCTGATTGACAGAGATTTCTTGAGTAGTGGCTAATGAGTTACCATATAATCACTGGTGTCCTATCTCAAATAGTATTCATACTCTGCCTACTTTGCTTATTCCCAGGAGACCAGTGGTAGGAACTGTGAGAATCCAAAGAATATCTACATGGAGAATATATGATTTTATGATATTCTGTCTCAAATGCCATGATCTAAAAGCATCCTCAATGAGATATATGATTTTGTGAAATATGAAATTCCAATTAACAGTGGGTGTCTGCAAGGAATTAGAATGACTTTCAAATTTCCCTTCAGTTGTTAAGAACAAATTTCTAGGGACGCATCTAAAGATTGTCTTGTAATGTCTGCCCAACAAGTGTGTCAGGGAATTCTGATGCAAGTGGACCATGAGCCACATTTTGAGATATGCTACTGTAATGATGTTTAAATGATTACATTATCATCACTATCATCACCACTATCATCAGATAAGCTTTTAATCTGGAACTCTAACAAAATCATTTTATTTGGGGCCTTGTACAACTCTTTTCACAATCCATGCATCCATCCATTGTGTCAAACACATTTGTACATTTGTTACTATCATCATTCTCAAAACATTTGCTTTCTACTTGAGCCCTTGGTATCAGCTCCTCATTTTCCCCCCTCATTACCCTGTCCTCCCTCCTGAACCCTTGATAATTTATAAATTATTATCTTTTTCATGTTTTACACTATCCAATGTCTCCATTCGCCCACTTTTCTGTTGTCTATCATCCTGGGAAGCAGCTATATGTAGATACTTGTGATCGGTTTCCCCTTCCTCCCCCACCTTACTCTTACCCTCCCTGGTATCACTATCATTATTGCTCTGGAGGGGTTTATCTGTTCTGGATTCCCTGTGTTTCCAGCTCTTATCATGTACATGCTCTGGTCTAGCCAGGTTTGTAAGTTAGAATTGGGGTTATGATAGTGGGCGAGGAAGCATTAAAGAACTAGAGGGAAGTTGTAAGGGAAGTTGTATGTTCATCAATGGTACACTTCACCCTGACATCATCTCCTCCCCATGGCCCTTCTGTAAGGGGATGTCCATTTGCCTACAGTTGAGCTTTGGGTCTCCACTCCACACTACCCCTAATTCACAGTGATATGGTTTTTATGGTCTTTGATACCTGATAATTCCAACACCATATGATCACACAGACTGGTGTGTTTCTTCCATGTGGGCTTTGTTGCTTCTGAACTAGATGACCATTTGTTTATCTTCAAACCTTTAAGATCCCTTCATAACTTTTGATAGCTGGGCACCATCAGCTTTCTTCACCAGGTTTGCTTTTGCAATCGTTTTGTCTTCAGTGATCATGTCAGGAAGGTGAGCATCTTGGAATGCCGTTTTAACAGGAAAAAAGTGTTCTTGCATTGAGGGAGCACTTGAGCAGAAGCCCAGTGCCCATCTATTATCTTTTTGTTTTGTTTTGTTTTTTGGGCATCGCTGCCTCTGGTGGACGTGGGTGCTACCCAGTGCCCCTCGGAGCGCCGCCACTGGATTTGAACCGCCAAGCCCGCGGGCTGCAGTTCCTCACTCAACCACTTAAACGCCATCAGTGTTCAGCCCGCCCATCTATTATCTTAATACTAAACCTATAAATATATGAACATGGAACTATAATTCTTACTAAATAAATTGTGGAGATATTTAAGAGCATGCTAGCAAATTATAAGGACTAGGTTTAGCCTTGGGACCAGAAAAATTGAGTCCTGTTGCTTTAGTATATAAAAATGTAGAGGTTAAGAAATTAGGGTAAAGGGTTTGTATCCTTGTCTCTGAAACAGGGATGATAGTAATCAGATAGCCACATGGTCAGGAAGACTAACCCAAATCAAACTCACTGCCCTCAGGTCAGTGCTGACTGACAGTGATCCTAATGAGACTAAGTCAGCACTTCCCCACGTGGACAAGACCAGTCCCCATGTGTGGGTGCTACAGTGACCCCGGAGGGAGGGATTGCACCATCAAATTCCTGCATCTTTTCCTAGATTATAGGGCATAGTACAAAAAATTTAATTGTCGGAGGTGGGGCACTGAGGTTTTTGTGTTTTTGTTTTCTGAGAAGAGCAGTAGGTCAATAAATTTGGGAACCTATACTCCAAATGCAAGTCCCTTCTTAATGTGCCTTCAGTTGGGCTAAATTTTCTATCTTTATGCTTGATAGGGACAAAGAGAGTGGAATCAGTAGGGAGAAGATGTGCATCCATGCATAAGAGTAATCCTGTTAATCAAATTCATACTGATTTCTTTTGCGTCTTACAGATGTTCTCACGATGTTATGATGCTGTTAGAAATGTGAAATGTAAAAAATGATTAAATATTCTTATGCTGACTACTTTTAGTGAGACCAATACAAATGCTAAATGGTAAGATTACATAATAGTCTATATTAATTAATATTTTCTTCTGTACTCATATCCCAAAAGAACACATGCATGTAAGCCATGCAGAGGAGACGGAGATGATAAAAAAGAAACCAGTTATTCTCACATCTAAGCAGAATTGTTTTGTTGCCATCCAAAGAGCAGTTCAAGGGAATGCTTCTAGTCTTTGGAGATGTAGTTGCAGTGTAACCTTAAAGACCTTAGGGAGGTATGCAACCACAGACTAATGTAGTCCTGTGCTGGTTTAAAGGAAGTTGGCAAGTCTACTTAGTTATTCAACTACCTTTAGATACTGGCTTTTCTCTCTTTCATTGCATCTTTTCCGAGGCCAGAGCAGTGTCCGCAGCTTGTACCCCCCTTTAAGAGTACTTTAGTGTTAAGACACTATGTGACAAGCTCTCAGATGAGGCTAGTTTGAGGGTCTCGCAGAGTAGGGAACAAGCCGCACATAAGTGACATCCTCTTTGACTCAACATCGTCTTCATGCTGGTGCCTCTTTTTTTTTCTCAACTGTGATCACAACTTTGTTGAAATTAAATGTTTCTGGCTTGATAGTTACCAGATGAAAATGATAGTATTAAAAGATTGATCGGAAGCTACCGAAATAGAGATTTTTAAGGTGAAAAGACTGGATGACGCATGGCAACACATGATGCTCTCAGTCTTTCATAAAGTTGTGTTCCCTTGTTTGTCCAAGAGTTCATGTGTTGGCTTATCCTACAAAGACAGACGAGCCCCTCGCTGTGGATGAGGTACAGAGCACAGGGATGAGCGAAGCCCTGTTCTCCCGGAACCCGCATTGTATGGAGGGGCAGGCAGTACACAGGTAGGCTTTCAACGAGTGAGAAGTGACTGAGGCAGGGCCAGGCCACAGTTAGACTGTGGGGTAGAGAGCCACCTCACACAGGATCACTTTGGGCGATGGCTCACATTCTATTCAGTCGTCCATTTCTGTTTGCCTTCCTTCTGTGTGTGGTGTCAGTTCTAGTTGAAGCTGCTGCCCGGGTCCACATCTGGATCATCTGTGTCTTTGGGCTTGATATCAACCCCTCATCAACTGCTGAAGACATCATTTCTTCCCCCTGTAACCTTTCTTTTCTGGGCCTTACACTGTCACTTAAAAGCCAACATTCAAGAGTAGCGATCACAGCCTGAGAAGTATATTGTCTGCGCGCCCAGCCATGCCTTCTCCCTGAGACTCCTTGCACCTTTTCTGCTCACATCAAGAGCCAACCTGACCTAAGCTCTCCCGAAATGATCAAGCAGCCAGACTACAATGTGGAGAGAATTGAGAACAAAGCAGAATCCATCGTAGCCATGCTTCCCAATGACTTCACAGTCATGGAAGGGTTCTTGAAGGCCCTGAGCCTGGCCATGCAGGTCGAAGAGCAGGCCAACAAACAAATCAACAGTAAAAAATAGCCCCAGTGATGACTGCAATTAAATTTTAAATAATGGAAGTTTCTCACAAATTTTTGAAGTCCCTGGTATATCACACAACTTTTGCCTGTTCAGTTATGTACAGTTTTAAGCCTTACTATCAACAATTACAAGTATCTGTTTGCAAGCATACCATTCCATAATCCAGGTAGTTTATCCATCATCACTATACTCGACCATCCACTTTCTTTATACTGACCCTAGTAACTACTTATAAACTTTGATATCAGTTTTTTTTTGGGGGGGGGCATCACTGCCCTCAGGTGGTGGTAGTAGGAGGCCCAGCCTTTGCTTCGTGGAGCTGGAATTGAACCTGCATCCCAGTGGGCCGCAGTCCCGCGCACAACCACTACGCCACTGGGGCTCAGCCCGTTATCAGTTTTTTGTTTTTAAAGCCTACATTCTCTTCTTTCTCGTTGCAACTTTAATTTGCTGATCCACTCAGTTGGTGTCACCATGAAGATAATGAAGCTTTTACTCCAGACCCTCTCCCCCTTCCCTTGACTCATACTCCCCTGTGCAGAGCCCTTTTGTCAGGTTGGGACCAACAGCAGTCCCCTTGTGGATCAGAATCCGTTTAGTCAATTCCCAGGAGGCAGAGAGTAGTCCTACGTGCACCCACCCACATCTCCATCATTTTTGACACCAGCCACCTACACAGCCCCCTTTCTCGCTCCCTAGTGTTCCAGGCTGAGCCTTACAAGTTAGGAGGATATCGCCTTGGGGTTTGTTAATTTGGTGGGGTGACTCACAGAACTCAAGGAGGAAATATCCTTAAGTACTGGTTTTATCCAGGTGCACAGAGAAGGCTGGAGAGGTTTCCAGTGCAGAGTTGCCATGTCTCAGAAAGGGCACATCGCCTGACCTTGGCTGAGCAGGGAGCTGTCTGAAGCTTAGGGTTGCATGGCAGGCTTCCGTTGGCAAGTTCAGTGTGATCGCTAGATCACCCCTTTAGAGGGTAGTTGATCTCAGCCTCCTAAGTGAGCCTCTCTGGTCTGGCCAGCTCTATACAGGAGCAGCATCCAGAAGTCTCGGACCAAGGGTCCTTAACCTAGGACCAAGGGCAAAGACCCCACAGTACCCAAGTTTGTGTCATTTTGTTTACTCTGCCCTGCCCCCTACAGCTCTGCAAATTGTAAAAGCTTCAACACCCACACATCCTGGATCCACGTCTGATGGGACCCTTTCTGAATTTTGACAGCAATTATTGGTGGGGGGGGGGGAGGGGATCTTCATCTTTCTCTGACAGAGTAGCTGGTTGGTTTGAACCACCGACCCTGTGCTTAACCTGCTGTGCCACGTGGGTTCCGGGCAGAGGAGCACATGTTGTTGTAGGTTCAGATGCCTTGAACAGGCTCTAAGCCAGAAAGACTCTGTAAAGGAGGCGTGGGGAAAGACTCGAGAAAGTGTGTTTCTGGGAGCGGACCCAGCGCTCTAAGAGCCAGGGTGGTCGTGGGACTGAGGCGGTCCGCAGGGTCGGTGCTGGTGACCCCCAGTGAGAAGCAGAGAGGCAGTGTCCACTTCCATTTCATTGCCCGATTCTTCTGTTTCCGTACTTCCCTCTGCTGCAAACTGCCGTATGCATGTATGTCTGAGGTGAGGTAAAGCACACGTCTGACAGCCTGGAGGTGAGACTGATGAGATTTTTCTGAGTCTCCCACCTACCCATAATGTTTCTTTCTTCTGTTTTTTTAACGGAAGTGCATTGAACAGCCAAGATGACATTGCTCAATATGCCTACCTCTTCTGTTTAAGGAACTGTATTTAGAATTGTGACAGGCGACTCAGTTTAGAGCACTAAACACAGGTTTGCAGACTTTTCTTTTATGCAGCCCTTTCTGGAGCTCATAAAAGGCTCTAATGTTAGCGTCTCGTGCCAGAACAGTGTTGACACCTTTTTAATTCCCTCCATTTGCTCCCTTGCCCCTCAAATGGCAGAAATGACTCTGCCTGAGGGAAATAGTTGTACCTCGGTGAAAGACAAGATCTGGGCGCCCTCTTGTCCATTTAGGGTTGGGCAGCTTAGCACCGTCATTTGGTGACGTCAGAATCTGCACCCTTGGAGACCTTTCATGGGATCCTTACACGTTGGAATTGACGAGCTGGCAATCGATTTGGGTGTCCGTTTGTTTGCGCTTATCCAGGACTCACAGGTAATGTTTTAAAAGGGCCTAAAGATGGTTAATTAAGAAACTAGAAGACTCCGAGATAGCCTTGAAGATGGAACAAAAAGTTACTCTGAAGGATTTCTGACACAGGAAGGTTGAAGGATAGATAATAACATGAGTACCTGTGTACCCAAGATCTAGGGTAAAAGACAAACATAACTACCCAGCACTGAGTCTCCCTTAATTCCCTTCTATAGTTTCACCTCCCTTCCTGCCCCAAATAGGCACTCTTCCAAATACGTTCATCATAATCATGCCTCACTTGGTATCTTTCCCCGTCCTTAAACTGTAGTATCACTCAACTGCCTGTGGTATTGCTTTGCATATCTTAGGGTGTTTTTTTTTTTTAAATAATTTACTTAAATAATTTTGACGTCCTGTGATGATTCGGTGGTTGATTGCATGTGCTCCTCCAAGCAGGAGGCTGGTCTGATGTGCAGTCCAACAGGCCCTGTGCAGCCACCAGCTGCCTGCAGTCAAGACTCCTGCTACTCTCATGGCAAACAGGTGTCAGCAGAGGAGTCAGACTAGGGGGAAGGCCCAGCCATCCACTTCTGAAACCCCTACAGACCACAGCCATCACAGGGGTAATCGTTTGTGAGGGTGGCCCCGGACTGGGCAACCGTTTGTCCTGGTGTGCCTGTGGGGTCACGGGGCAGCAACCAGCAACAAGTGATTGGGCACTTTTTTCTGAAGCTTGCTGCTTTTTTCTTAAACGGTTTTATTGGCACGTCGTCCACATGTCAGACGCGACTCAGTAGCTCAGTCCTATCAAGAGGAGTCGTGTCTAATCATTGACACAGTCAGTTTTAGAGCACTTTCTTTTTTCCCCTCCCATGCTTAAATCACTTTTTAAATGAGTCATGTAATCACCCTCCGTTCTAATGCTCCCTCCCCACTCCCACATCCTTTGCTTCCCCTTCCCCTGACCCTCCCTAGCTCCCTCTGCTCGCCCCCTACCTCCCCTATAAACCCTTGCATCAGTTCTTATCTCTTTGTATCTACTTCTGTGCTTTAATGCTATGTTGGCGATTGATGGGTAGATGTGTCGTATTCCAGTGTCTGTTTCTTATTCAAGAAAAGTCATAAATATTGGACATTTAAGGAAGCTTCTGTGGCTTCCTCACTGTTCCCTGAGGTTGGTCCTGCTTCCACCCGGAACGTTCTCTCCTGGAATATTTACCCAGCGCGTGTGCCCTGGCCTTCCACTGCCTTGCCCCTCTATGGAGCCTTGCACACGCCCACTGCCTCATACCTCCTGCGCTGCTGACTCCTCTTTGCCCTGGACTTTTTTTCACTTTGCCTACTGCTTTCCATCCCCATGTACTCCAGTTCGTCTCTGTTCGTTGCTTGAATTCTCCCACTGGAATATGAGCTTCCTGGGGACAGAATTGATATCTGTTCACTGCTGAAGACCTTAACTCTTGAGACAGGAGTTCAGTAAATATTTAACTGAGTGAATAGTTTAAGTTATAATGTGAAATAATCCTAGAAAGAGCTCCAGATAAATCTTTAATGATTTTCACACTAGATCTTAAATTTTAGAGCAGCGTTTTGGTTTACAGAAAAATTGTACAGGAATTAAGAATTGTTATAAACACCCTCTCCTGCTTGCACATTTTTTCTCTTGTTAACATCTCCAATATGCCTCAGGATCAGCAGTTCGAAACCACCACTCGCCCCACAGGGGAAAGATGAGGTGGCCCCCTCTTGTAAAGATTTACCCTCTAAGGAACCCACACAGGCAGTTCTGCCCTGTCCTAAAGGGTCGTTATGAGATGGCAGTGAGTTTGGTTTTGTTACACTTGATGGAACAACATTTATAAGTTATTATTAACTAAAGTCCATCAATAAACCAAACCCGTGACTGCCCAGGCCCTTCCCACTGGGTTCACGGGTTGCATTTAACATTCAATCTAGTGTGTCTTGACAAATGTGTAATGACTGGTCTGTATCCACCATTACAGGATTGTACAGAATCATTTCATTGGCCTCAGAGCATCCTGCACTCCACTTACTCATCCCCTCACCTCCGTCCCTTTTACCCAATCCTCTCTCTGTTCACAATCTCTCCTTCTGTCTTTTCACGAGATCATAGATTGGAATCATACAGCATGTACCTGTTGTAGATCTGTTTCTTTCATTTAGTAGTATGCTTTAAGCGTTCCTCCACATCTTTTTATGACTCATTTCTCTTTATCTCTGAATACTCCATTGTGTAGGTCAATGTTTCGAGGGGTGGGGTGGGGTGGGGGATGGGGTGGAGAACAAGCCAGTGTGGGGCTGCAAAAGCAGGTTCTTGTACTTTATCTTAGATCTCTGGGGGCATACAGGCCATAGTTGAACTGCTAACTTCAAGGTCAGTAGTTCAAAACATTCAGTTGGAAAAAGATGAGACTTTTCTGCTCCTACCAAGAATTATAGTCTCAGAAACCCACCGTGACTTTCTGCTCTTCTGCCCTTCACTACAGGGCTGCTAGTGAGTTTGGTTCATTTTGGTAGTTTGGTAGTTTGGTAGTTTTTTTTGGCATCACTGCCCTCAGGTGGTGGGAGTAGGAGGCCCAGCCTTTGCTCCGTGGAGTTGGAATCGAACCTCCATCCTAGTGGACCGCAGTCCCGTACACAACCACTATGCCACCAGGACTCTGCCCTGGTTTTAAAAATACATAGTAGAGAGAGTTCCACTCGAACCTATAGGATTGCTATGTTGAAGATACTTTATCCTGGATTATGGACTATAGTACAGAAGTTTTTAATTGATGGGGTGGGGGCTGCTGAGTCATTTTTTTCTGAAAAGAGTACAAATAATTTTGGAAATCTATGATGAAGATGAACCAAAGCTTATTTATCCCCTCACCCGTGAAAGGCAATCGTGAATAAGTTGATATAGGTAATTGATCTATGAACTTGTTAAAAAGTTTAGTAGGCAGCGGCCCACTGGGTTGGCCGTTCAAATCCAGCAGCAGCAAGGCTGGGCCTCCGACTCCCACCAGAGGGCAATGATGCCCCTCCCTCCCAAAAAAAGTTTAGTAGGTTTGCTTTTGTCAAAGGTAGTTAAATTCAGATTCTAAATACCTGTAAACATGAGAGCCCCTGTGGAGTAGCTCTGCCTGACCTCCCTCGGGATCTAGAGAGCATCAAGCTGATTGTGACTGCAGGTCCGTGTGCAGGAAACCCCATAAGGCTTCCCTTTGTGACAGCTGGGCAGTCGCTTTCAATCAACTTGGAGTTGGAATTCTTCATGGCCCTTAGCGTATAGTAATATGCCCCCTCCCCAAGAGGGAATATTTACTTTTACACTGTTCATATTTCTCTAGATGGACCAGCTGGTCTGCCTCTCTTTTACTGCTAATTTTAGCATTGTGTAAGCTAAACAGCCCCCACCCCCACCTTACCCATGAATAGTCCATGGTCTTCTAATTTGAAAAATAATTGGTATAAGTCTCATTTTCACTTTTTATATTCAGTGCTAGGAAAATCAAAGTGTCGGCGGTTTTTAATTCTAAGCTCTTTGGTGCGGCTGCAGATAAAGAAATGAGATTTTGATTAGGTGTGTATTCTAATTAAAGAGAAATGAATGCTGCCTTTTTCTCCTGGGACTATTGTAGAAGATTATTTTAAAATATAAAGGTGATATTTTCCCTTTTTCATTGGCAAAATAACATCGCTAATTTTTGAATATACAAAAAAATTTTGTTGCTGACGTTTTTTTTTTTCTGTGTTAGAATTGAAATTAGTTTTCGCTAGATGTCATGAAGGTAAAGAGGTGTTTTTTCTCTTTTTGCTTTATATTTAAAAAATTTTTACATACAAAATCAAAATTTTAAAATTTTACATATATTCATCCATTGTATTGCTGTTAGCTTCCGTATTGATAAGTTCTTAAAGGAGCATAATGCTCAAGGCAGACTTTTAAAAAGCTAAACTGTTGTTTGGTTTTAAGAAAACCGCAGGGGGGTATTTTTGGTTTAAAGTTAAAGATTATCTCAGCTTCCATGACTCCAGAAAGCATAGAACTCATGAAAACCTGCTGTGCATTTCCCCCTATTGATCAAGATCCTCCTATGGATTTTTGACCAAATGTTCAGTAGTGGTAGCCAGTCACCATTAGGTTCTCCTGGGCGCTTAGCAAAGGAGGCAGTTGTTTGTGGAGGCCTTCAGCCGCACATACCAGCACCTCCTCCTGGCCCTGGCCCCTCCTCGGGCTCCTCAGGTGAATAGAGACTAGTGGTTGTGTCTTAGATGGCCACTTGCGAACTCTTAAGAAGCCAGGCACTACACAGTGAAGTAAAGAATACAGCAAAAGTACTAAGCATATTCTAAGTCCTATTAACTGAGAAGTCCAGTGAACCCTTACCCTAGCTTTCTAAACCATGAAACAAAATCCCATGAGATATTGGCTGAATATAATTAGTTTCAGCAGCTATTCTTTTTTATTATTTTAAATACTATATACTTTGATCTCTTAAGCAATTAGTAAGAACCTGTGCAATATCTGCCCTTTTGTGATTGACTTAATTTGCTCAGCCAACTGTTCATGTTCCATTCAGACTGTTGTGAGTAGACCAAGAATTCATTTCTCTTTATGGCTGAGTTTTATGCATGTACCACGTTTTGTTTATCATTCATCTGTTGATCGACACTTAGTCTATTTCTACCTTATCACTGTTATGAATACTACTGCTCTGACCATCAAGTGGCAGATCTCTCTGCATGTCTTCTTTCAAATCTTTTTGATGTGTAGAATTACTGGGTCAAAAGAGCCAGCCCGGAAGCCTTGGTGATATTGTAGGTTATATTGTTCGACGTATGAAGTCTTTATGTGTTAGCATTGACTGGAGGCAATTGGGTTGGTTTTACTGATGTATGTTAATTCTCTCTTTCATTCATTTGATCGATTACTACCATGTAGTTTCCCATTGTGGCAGTACCATTCTGCATGGGATAATATCGGTGATGAGAAGGCTTCCAGTTCTCCCGCATCCTCCTCAGTGTTTGCTAGTAACGAGGGTTTGGGGTTTGGGGGGGGGTTTGTTTTTAAATCTTAGCCATCCCCATTGGGCTTGAAGTGGTCTTGCAGTTTTCATTTGCTTCTCACTGATCGCTCGTAATGCTGGGCATCTTTCCATGTGTTTGTTGGTCATCTAAGTGTTCTCTCTGGTGGAATGTTAATTCCAGTCCATTGCCTTTATGATGATTTGATTATTTGTCCTTTTGTTGTTAGTTCTCAAGTTTAAACATTTTTTCGAGTATTAGAGTCTTGTCGGATATACAATTTGAGAAGATATTTCCCCTGTTGGTAGCTTGTCTTTCATTTTCTTTGTAAAGTCTTTTGATGAACGAAAGTTTTTATTCATGATGTCCCATTTATTTACAGTGCCTTTCCTATTTATGCTTCTTAATATATTAGATAATCCCCTGATGTAAGTTAAATCTGACAGCATTGACCTTTTTTGTTTTTCTCTTAATGTTATGCTTTTAACCTGCACATTTAGGTCCCTAATCCATTTTGAATTTGTTCTTGTGTCTTTGAGGCTCCTGTTTCAAATTCTCTGTATGTGGAGATCTAATGTTCCTGGTACCATACATTGAAGATACTCCTCTTCCTGCATTACATAGACTTAACAACCTTGTCAAACTCAGCGGGCTATAGATGTGTGGATTTCTGAACTCTCAGTTTTGTTCCGTTGGTCTGTGTCTCTATTGTGGTGATTTCTTTTTATCTTGCTCCAGGTACGCAGCACATGTTCATGACATCAAATGGTTTCTTGTCATTGTTAAATTTTCATTCAATTTCTTTTCTTCTTCTGTTTGAAGCTTTCCCTTTTACAAGATACTAAAATCATTACCGTGATTTTAGTGGGTCTAATTGTTTAAAAGTTGAAGCAGTGGTAATGAAGGGAGACAAGTTCGAGGCTCCAGTATTTGAAGATTTACGGGAGACCTGGATCCTCTAATCATTTTTTGGGAACTACATTGGAACTGCATTGATGTGGAACCACATGAAGAGGTTCTCTCAGAAAATGCAGCTTGTCTACTTGCTTGGGTTCATCTTTTGGGGTTCACACTGATGACTAATAACCATGACTCAATTTGAAGTTATTAATCTTGAGCATGGGTACTAAGGAGTCTATCTTTAGTCTGGATCTGCAAATTTGATGTTTTGGAGTGCCTCTTAGAGAGTCTGTAATGGCATAGTTAATTGCCTTTATCATTTTCAAGTGGAATGGAATTGCCTGATAGCTATCTAGTTGTATTGTGGTCTCTCCTCTGATCCTGAAAAGAGGGGGAGCTTGAAGAGTGTGGAGCTCTGCAGTAACCGTTTCAGCATCACTACAGTCCTTATAAGCTGACCGTCACCCTTTCTCCTTTAGAAGACTTCTTCTCAGATGTAATACCAAGGTCACACTGTAGTGATTTTTGTTTCCTTTTACAGTAAATAAATATATATAATATTATGTTTTGGGTGAAGGGTGTGCATAGCAGTTTAGTTTCTCATTCAGTAATTTGTACACCAATTGTTCACCAGTAGCTGTTAGGTACTTCAGAATGTGCAAGCCTTCTCCTTATTTCTGCTTTAGTTACTGTACTCTCATTAAACTGGTTTCTATGTCCTTATCTTAGCGTTTTTGGTTTAAATAATTGTTGATCAATTTAATCTCAGACAAGTAATTTTTTAACAGTCAAAATTTATTTTTTCACTTTCCTTTTTCTTTACAGTTTATTGGCAGAAGTTCCACATATCATGCAATTCATTAGTTCATTCATATCCAGAAGAACTGTGTCATCATTACCATAATCAGTTTTAGAATCAGCTTCTTCTTTTATTCATTGTTAAATCCCTTTTAAAATAAGTTATGGATACCTAATCACAATTAGTTCTAGTGCTCCCTCCCTCTCCACCCCCCCGCCACCCCCCCCCCCACCCCGACTTGGATAAGTAACTCTTAAAGGACCACAGTACTATTTATAGGTGACATTCCTTATTTTGTGAGCAACCCTGTTACTTAGCTAAAAGTTGATCTCAGGGGACAGTTTCAGATTAAAGTTTCAGGAGTATTCCTGCACAGTAGTCTCAACTGGCCCAGAAAAGTCTATGCTTTTATAGATTCTACATCTTCCTTTCACTATATCAGAATCCTACCCCTGGGATCCTGAATAAATCCATCAGAAGTGATCTTGGGTATTGTCTAGTGTCCTGGTCTGATTAGAGATGAAACCATGGCTTGTGTAGACTATTAACTTTACAGACTGGTTTTTGTTGTGAGTCTCTGGATTGCTTCTTTTTCTTTTGCATTGGATGAGTAGAGACTAATAATTGTACCTTCAATGGCTGCTAACAACCTTTTAAGATCACGGAGACTACTTACTCACCAAATTAGATGTAGAACATAATCCTTATGAACTATATTGTGCCAATCAACCAAGTTCTACCCCAAGACTTTGGTCCTAATCCTTCAAAGCTAGAGATGATTCCTGTTTGATGTTTGGTCCCGTCTGAAAAAACATTTGAAATGACGCCAATGTGCTTGTTGCATTTCAGTGCAGCAAGGCCCACAGTTTATTTGTTCTTCCCAGGATATATAAGATTATGTTTACACTATACTATAATCTGTTTATAAATCCTGGAAGCATCGTGTGGTTTGTGTTGGCTTCTCACCGCAAAGACAGCAGTTCACATCCACCAACTCATCCACTCCATGGGTGGAGAGACTGTGAGCGCCCAGCAAGATGCCTGGCCTCAGAAACTCTGAGGAGTGGCTCGCGCTTGCACTGAAGGGCATCTGGAGGAGTGCTCTGCGTCAGAATGGAGTGGATGGCAGAGGGTGAGTTGTCTGTGAAGTTTATCGTGGCATTTCTAGGAGTTACAAATACTGCGTGTTTGACCAACATGTGACACTCCCTCGTGCACTCGCTGCCATCCCGTCACTCCTGACCCACAGCAACCTTAAAGGACAGAGAAGAATTGCCCCTCTGCGCGTCTCTTAAGTTTGTAACTCAATGGGAGCAGAAGGCCTCACACACTGTTGGAAAAATTTTTCAATACAGAATTTTCACACTCAAAAAAAGAAAGAAAGAAAAGCAGAGTACCACAAAGCGAGGTTTGATTGTATATTTGCATGCTTACTGACATACACATATACCTGCTCCTAGAGTTTTACCTGTTACTGAGATTGTTGCAGAATCGGATGCCATCGCAATTAACCTAAGGGTCCTTTGATTTCCTTTAATGTACATCTTAGTGGCATTGCTTACCTTTGTCACAGTGCCACTTCACCATCATTTGGTGTTACCAAAAATACCCCAAACCGCCCAAAATAACAAATGTCTGGCATCTAAAGAGAGACTAATTTCCATGCTCTCTCATGCCTGCCACCCACTCCTACATAGTGTTATCTTTGGTATATTTGTTGATGTGTGCCATTTCATAAACATGAGAACTTGTAAATGTGCTCTGGAGAGCACTGTGGCAGCTCGTCTTCTTGATTGCTGCATTTGTATGTACCACGTTTTACTTTTCCACTCATCTCTTGGTGGGCATTTGGTTTGGTTCCCTTTGCTATTGTGACTAGTGCTGCATTGGAAATAGGTGTGCATCTACCTGTATGACCATCGAAAAGTTAATTAACCTCCCTGCGTCAGTCTGTTCTATTATAAGAAGTAAGTTAGTTTTTGTAAGAATATGTGGGACATATGTATATGCACATCATTTGTACTATGTATATGTATTTATAAATTTTTTGTAGGGCACTCTAAAATGTATTTTTAAGGAGACATTTAGTGAGGGGGATTGTTTGTTTTTAATTTTTATTTTATTGAGGGCTCTTACAACTCTTACCACAATCCATACATAATCCATTGTGTCAAACACTTTGTGTACATATGCTGTCATCATCTTTTCCCAAACATTTTCTTTCTACTTGAGCCCTTGATATCAGCTCCTTGTTTTTTTCCCTTTCATCCTCCACCATCCCTCTCCCATATCTCCTGGATACTTTATAAAAAAATTTTCCATGTCTTATACTGACCGCTGTCTCTCTTGCCCACTTTGTTGCTGTGTATTCCCCTGGGAGAAGGGAGCATACATTGATTATTGTGATCCGTTCCCCCTTCCCCTAATCTTGTAGTATCGCTGTTCCCCTTATTGGTCCTGTGAGGTTTATCTGTCGTTGATTTCCTGTGTTGTGAGCTCTTATCTGTAGCAGTATGTATGTTCTGGTCTAGCCAGATTTGTAAGATAGAAGTGGGGTTATGATAGTGGGGTAGGAGGAAGCATTAAAGAAATAGAGGATGGTTGTATGTTTCTTCGATGCTATACTGCACCCTGATTGACTCCTCTCTTGTGGCCCTTCTGAAAGGGGATGTCCAATTAGTTGCAGAGGGGCTTCGGGCCTCCATTTTGCCCCCCTCCACTCCTCATTCCTATTGATGTGATTTATATGTTTGTTTTGTTTTGGATCTTTCATGCCTGATACCTGATCCTATCTACATCTCATGATCACACAGGCTGCTGTGCTTCTTCCATATGGACTTTGTTGCTTTTCAGCTGCATGGCCACTTGTTTCTCTTCAAGCCTTTAGACCCCAGATGCTCTATCTTTTGATACCCAAGCACCATCAGCTTTTTTCACGACGTTTGCTTATGCACCCATTTTGTTTTTAACGATTGTGTCAGGGAAGGTGAGTATCATAGAGTGCCATGTTAGTAGAACAAATTGTTCTTGAGTTGAGGGAATACGTGAGTGGAGACCCAATGTCTTTCTGCTACAGTGATACTTTATAAGTAAATATATGTACCTACATCTATTCCCCAGGTTATATTTCTTCCCTGATGGCTGTGTTTGTCCACGGTGCTTCCAATAGTCTAATCCAGCATCGTAACACAGATGCAGCTATTCTTGTTTGGTCTTCCTTATTCAATGTCCAATTTTTACATGCATATAACTAAGACAATAAAAAAAGAATGACTTGAGTCAGGGACAACTTAGTCTTCAAAGTAATATATCAGCTTGAATTTCAGCTCAAGACTCTAAAGGAGTCTGGTGTGTCATTCCACATCTTGACAGTTGCTTCCCTGAGGATTCATTGTGGATTCCAACTAAAATAAAATCCTTGACAGCTTCAATCTTTTCTCCATTTATCATGATGCTACTTGTTGACTTAATTGTAAAGACTTTTGTTTTCTTTATATTGAGTGGTAATCCATACTAAAAGCTGCAACCTTTGATTTCATAAGCAAGTACTTCAGGTCCTCCTCATGGCCAGCAAGCAGGATTGTATCATTTGCACATTAAAGGTTGTCTATCAACTTTCCTCCTATCCGGATGCCACATTCTTCTTCATCTAATCCAGCTTCTTTGTATGCCTATGGAATAAGTGTGGTAAGAAGACACAACCCTGACACACACATTCTTTCCATATACCATTGTTCCATTTGCACAAATGGAACATTTTCAAGTTCTACAAGAGCACAATGAGGGCTGATGGAATGCACATTCTTCTCAAAGCTGTCCATATGCCGTGACATTGTTAATAAAACACAAGTAAGCATCTTTTTGATATTCTCTGCTACTGCCCAAGATTCATCCATATCCTCCTTGGAATCTGGCCCGAATTTCATTTGCTACCTTTTAAAATGGTGGAAAGATGACTAGTTCTTTTGTGTACAGTGAGACTGTGTATTAGTTCCATCTTTTTTGATGCTTCCTATGTTCAATAATCCATAGAATCTTTCAACACTGTCAAGGCTTGAGTTTTTCCTTCAGTTCTTTCAGTTTATAAGATATGTTGAATGTTTTGTACATTTTTGGTTTTATAACTCCAGGTCTTTGCACATTGCATTATAATATTTGACTTTGTCTTCTGGCTCAGCGCTTTGAAATTTCCTGCTCTTTGACTTCATCATCTCTTCCATGTGCTGTAGCTGCTCTAGGATGAGGAACAAGCTTCAGAGTGTTTAGACATCTGTGTGGACCTTTTCTTTCTTATGACCTTTGGCTTTTTCCGCATATCATGACAGCTCATCTTCTGTCCTTAGTGTTTAATATGCTGATCTGTTCTTGAGATATCCTTCAAATCCCAGTGAACACACCCATGGTCCTATTTCGGCTCTTGTGGTTCTCTGACTTGGTTTTTCTCACCAAGATCACAGTTTCTATGAACTCTTCCTTCCTCTATGTTTTCAACTTTTACAATCCACTTCCCACAAACTCATGCATCTGGATAGCATGTTTGGTGAGTTTCAGACTGAAAATTTTGTAATTTCTGCACCACTAGCTTTCGTAGTTGGTCCTTAAATTTAAATCATAGTTGTGTTGACTGGTCTTTAGATTTAGAAACCATTGAATGTATGTGGCTAGATATTATTCTGTTACAGACAGCACTGTTCTTCAAGATAGACCTTGAAATGTCCCTTTTGATGGTGACTGCAGTGCCAGTCCTCGTGAATCTGTTGTTTCCAGTATCTTTTGACCACATGACCTCGTTCATAAGGACAGAGGCCAGTCAGCTCACTGACACCTAGACTATCCATCTTTATGAGTTCCATATCTTTTTTTTTTTTTTTTAGGCATCACTGCCCTCAGGTGGTGGGAGTAGGAGGCCCAGCCTTTGCTCCTGGGAGCCGAAATTGAACCTCCATCCCAGTGGGCCGCAGTCCCACGCACAACCACTATGCCACCGGGGCTCAGCCCTGATATTATTTTTAATGACTTCCAATTTTTCTAAATTCATGCTTCATAAATTGTTTCAATTATTAATAGCTGTTTGCAACTGTTTCTTCTCATTTTGAGTTTTTCTCCATCAGGAAAAGAAGATCCTAAGGGCTTTATTCTCACAGGCTTTACTCCCATCATTGCCATTACGATCAACTCTGCTATAAAGGCACAGCTTTTCCTCAGTCCTATTTTAAATGCTTCCCAACCTGAAGGGCTCATCTTCTGTCACAGGAAATATTCTGCTGCTATTCATGAGGTTTTGCTCAGTACCCAACCTTAGTATCATGTGAGGTTCAGTAATGTAACTCTCCCATTCTTTAAATCCAAAAGTGTGGAAGCCACAACTACTCAAAGCATTTATAGCACTTATGGTATGTACCCTCATTGTGCCCATCCTTACGAAAGATTTTATTGGAAATACTATTTTTTTCTCCACTATATCCCTGTTTGACCAAACTGTAGGGTTTTTTTTTATGTTAAACCCTTGATATTTTCATTTTGTATTACAATATGGGACAGTGTATGATTAGTTTTAAGGTTTTCCATTGTTTAATTCTTTGCCCCAATTAAGAAGACTCTAACCTTCTCTCCCTTCATACAATGCTTAGATGACTTTCTAAAACATAGTTATTTCACTTTTTCAGATTATCCGATATTAGTCATGAGACAAAATGTAAGGGATAATTCTTTGAATCCTAATGAAATTTTTTGGCTAATAGACTGATGGCTATTTGCTGTGCTTTGAAGCTAAGTAGATTTTTAGAAGATGAAAGTCACACCATCTTAATAATAGTCTGTTGGTACTTTGGGTGAAAAATATCAATTTTTCATATGAAACACATTTTGGATGTAATATGAGGAGCCTACAGATAATATGTTTATTATGATGCTGTTTGTGTTTGGCTGGGTTGACTATAAAAACAAATCCAGAGACACACATGAGTAAGAAAGAGCTGTAAATCAAAGAGCAATTGTATATTGAGAAACCAGCCCAGCCCAGTCCTGCTCAAGTCCATAAGTCCAGTATTAGCCCATATGTCCAGTACTAGTCCATAAGTTCTTCTTTAGACTCATGCAGCACATGCAATAATGCTGAATTCAGGAAGATCACAGGCGTGTGGGTGAAAAGTCTTGTGACTCCAGGGGCAGTGGAAACATCTCAGCACTGGCATGGGTCTTCACAGAGCTCCTCCAGGAGAGAGAGCCTGGCCCACCTCCAGGTCCAAAGAGAGGAAGTTCCCAGAACCCTCATGAGAAAGCCACCCCACCCCACCTACAAGGAGGCATCATCAGGCTGTGACCTGATTGACAGGCTAGACTCCATCCCTAGACCTATTATCAAGTTGACATGAAATTATGTAACTACCTCACTATTGTAATTTGGAAATACGTTAAAGAAAGGAATCAATCTTTCTAGAGTGTTATCTCTTCCTGTTGTAAACAAACTCTTGAAATGTATTGTTTGATAGAGCTTAATAGCAGTCTTATTACAGTTGGCTTTTCTACTGACGACATTGTGTATTGAGATTAAGGTCTTTATTATGGCTTTTGTTAGCACTAGTTGCCAACCCTCCCCATGTAGTATCTTGAATGCCGGCTGAGATAGTTTTTGCATTCGCTCACTTAGTCATGTTTGTTCCAATCTTCTCTTTATCATAGGCTGGCCACTTTTCTACACGACAGTGGCCAAGAAATACAAGCTCTCTGCCCGGTAGAGTTTATATCCTAATGAGATCTTCTGTGATTTCCTAAGATTTTGGACCTTATTATTTCACTGGTTTATTGTTCATCATTGTGCATTTAATTTTAAATGATGCAATATCAATAACGCACATATTCCTGGCATTTGGCACAAAGCTGGGCATTGTTTGGGATTACCTGGACAAGCTTGACGTTAACACTGCTTACAAACCTAAACATAATCTTCAAGGAGGCTCTAGTGAGCATGTACCTACTCACCCAAGAAAGATTGGAATGGAATTTTCAATGGGATTTTTGTATGTGTAATTAAGTGAGTGCCCTAATATGAGGTGTGTTTCGAGTTGGCTAGTGGTTTGGGGAAAATGCTGGGAGAGCAAATTGTGGACTTGTGGGTATATCCCAGGCCAAGTTACTAAAGTTATAAGTACTTGAATAATGATATGGCTGATGACATGCTGTGTTGTTAAAATCCAAAAGCACCATTTTACTTCTTTTTCATGCAGGCACAGGATTTAAGTTCATATTGGTAATTGTTAATGACATTCCATTTTTGGTGTTCTGGGGAATATCTAGGTCATGGAGCTTATCAAACTAAAAATTAATAATAATAATAATAATAATAAATCACTGCCATCAAGTCAGTTCTGACTCATGGCGCCCCTGTCGGCAGGGTAGATCTGCCCCTGTGGGTGTCTGAGACGGGAACTCTTTATGGGGGGAGAAAGCCTCGTCTGGCTCCCACAGAGCGGCTGAGTATTTTGAACTGCTAACCTGTGCTTAGCCACCCAGCACAGAACCCACGACACCACCATGGCTCCTTTGAAGCAGAGAGTCCTCTGACATGTTTTGGTTTTTCATGTCACCTACTCTGAGTGTGGGGACTTGACATATATTATACCCAAGGCAAATTGTTCCTTTTCTAAAAGCGTCTCATATTTAAAAGAAATGACCCTTGGGGAAGTTGTGGTATTCACTCTTTCCATACCCGTGTGATGAAATCCCAGCTTCCGGGAGGACGACTACCCTGGGCGGGCTGGCTGGGAGGTGAAGTTTCTCATGGCATGTATTTGTTTTTGTCAGTCAGTGATCCTGTACGGTTAAAGGTTAAGCTGTGGGATACAGTCATTAGTGGAAAGGTGGGTGGTTTAAACCCATCCCCCCAACTCACTCCTGTCACTGAGTCTGTCCTGACTGATGGAAACCCCCCACAGGCCCTGCAGAAGACAGCCCTGTTGGTTTGCTTGCAAAAGGTCGCAGTCTAGAAAACCGCAAGAAGCACGTCTCCCTGTACACTTGGAGTCATCACGACTTCGCATCCACTCCACGGCAACTCTCACCAACAGTCTGCTTCAGTGTTTCTCCAACCTCGCCTGCCGTGTTTAGATGGTGTGCTTTAAAGAACATTTGGATCATGAAAATGCTGGGGCTCAATTCTTAGATGGTAGATTAAGTAGAGCAGAGATTTAGTATTTATCTTTTATTTCTTTTTTGGATAAGTAGTAAGTTTATTGACAGTATAATATACAGAAAATACACTTTGGTCATTTTAAAAGCAAAACCTTTTAACTTACAGGGAGAGGGGCGTAGCCTCCCCACACCTAGATTGTTTTTTTCTCAAAATGAGGCAGGCAACTCTTGTTTCCTAAACAAAAAAATATCTAACTTCTACAGCTCCAAAATGAAGCTAGTGGCATAGTGATTTGACTTTTAGTTTTCTCCTTATTGGGGACATCTCTATCGATAGCTTTGAAACTTGAAAGGCTGTTGATTCACGTGAGTTGTTAGACTCTATTATCGTGAACCCCGACAAGGATGTACGGAATGTAGCAGAGTGCCACTAACAGGGTCCTTGACTTGCCTCAAAAGACAAAACAATTCTGTTGCCAAGAATAAGTCGCTGCTTTAATCCATGCAGCCATACTAGGAGTATAGAGCTGTGCAGATAGTGATGGTTTGTGTCATTCTAGTGATTTTCTTGATTGACAGAATGGTGTCATTCTGTGTGATAAGAGTTGGAGGAGACATTATCTATAATCACTTAGCTAAAGCTACTTCAAATGCTGGGAGGGAAAGTAAAATGAATTCTTCCTCAGGAAAGACAAATGTGTCCTGTGTGTTGATTGAATGAGCCAATGAGTGCCTTGCAGTGGAAAGTAGGCCTGTCTCACATTCTTCTCTGACAAGAGGTTCTAGAATAGTGCAATGAGGGAATCACGATCAGAGGCATTCTTCAACACAGGGGATACCCACCTTTGCAGACCTTGCCCCTCCCCCAGTGAAGGACCCCAAGGGTATGGGGCAGAGAGCTGTTCAATCATTTTAAGAAAATCTAGTTTCCTCTTAAAAAGCTGCTCGGCACTTAATTTTTAGAGATATAGAAATTAATGCTTACTCATGATAAAAATCAAGTATTTCCCATGACAATTTTGAAAATAGCAAACATTGTGGGCACAGAGCAACATGTAGGGCAGGCAGAAGCATAACACAGGAAAGAAGAATTTCTAATAAACGAACTGGTTGTATCTATTTTGCTGAGCTTACACTGAGGTTTGAGCTATCTTAAAGTCCTAGTGGGCCTTACCCCATCATTCCTGCATCTCTACCCTGACTAGGCCACAGGTTTTACTAGCATCATTCCTGTGTTTCACCAGGAAGCCACTGTTGGGGCTTGTGTTTCCATCCTTGTTTCTTTCTCTTTGGTGCTCAACTGTGGGCCCCTTTCCCTGAAATCGCCCCCCCCTTTCCAACTATAATTTTATTATAATAACTCACTGTGCGGTGCCACTTAACACATAAACCATTGCGCTTGGCTATGTAAACAGATGGTTTGCCAAACAAAACAGGTTCAGGTGGCTTTGGGTGAGTACGACACTTTCCTGTTAACTTTTTGTTGAATTTGTGATCGTTTGAGAGAAATTTGCATCAAGAAGTAATGTTCTTTCCATTTTTATCGTCCTTGCTCTTAATCCACACACATACTCGTGTAAAGGGATGTTCTTTGCATGATTTTTTTTGATTACTGAAAGAATGGGAAAATCTTCAATATCCACATATAAAGGGACTGGTTACATGAATTGATACATTTCTACACTGGACAACTTTTGTTCAGTGTCATTGAGTTGAATCCAACTCAGAGCTACCTCATCGTGCTCTTAAGCTATAATGTTGTGGTTCAGATCACCAGAGGTTTGGTGCTGTATGGAGCAGCTGGGGGCTTCGGACTGCCAACCTCTCTCTTGACAGCCAGGCACTTTACCATTGGGCCACAGGGGTCCTTCATTGGCCAAGTAGTCATAGGTTTTTTTAAAAAGAAGGAAGACATTTTATCCATCTAGTAAAAGAATCCATACATAATAAGAAATAATAACGAAAAGTTAGTTGTTCATTGACTTAATAAAAAAAGATTGATTAAGTGCTTATTGGGGTGCCCGGTAATATTCTAGGAACTTAGGCTAGGGCAGGAAACAAATCCTGGCCCCTCCTGCAGCTTTTAAGCTAGAGGTAAAATACCAGTAGTAAATAGTGAGTTAAGATAGAATGGTATTAGAACTTCAGTTGTAAACACATAGTTTGTGGAAGGCTGTGGATGACAGGGGAAGCCCCAAATCCATTGATGCAAATCTCCCTTGAACTATCACAAATTCAACCAAAAGATTGTAGAACAGTACTACCTGAACTTGTTTTGTTTGGCAAATAAGCAAACAATCTGTTTACAATGAGCTAAGCACGTTAGTCCATGTGTCAAATGGCATCCCACAGTGAAATATTACGATGAAATAAATATTAAGTCCACAACTGGATTTAGTCTCCTCTGAATTCCCTCTGACCTTGTTCGCAGGCAGAGAGTAATACAGCGGAAGTTACAGTAGATTTAGTTAGGTCAAAATGTAACATCTTAGTGATCCTCCTCTTAGACTACTTAAACATTTTACTTGGTTTTTTGTGTTTTTAAGGGAAGAGAAAACGCACATGGACTAGGCCTCCAGTGAATGCCCTCTGAACCTAAACCAGGAATGTGAATAGTTATGTTATCATGCAGCGTGCTTTGGAAAGTGAATCACGGCAGATGTAGTTAGGTTGAAATTTAGCACCTTATCATTTGATCTCCCTTTTGATCCATTTTAAAGTTGTTAATAGGGTTTGGTATTTTCCGCTTTCTGTCGTATTTTGTTATTGTCCTGACCATGTTGGTTTTGGTCTGTTATTCAGTGGGTGAAACTGTAGCAAGAGCAAGTGGGTGAATGGTTTCTGGAGGCATGACAAGGGAGGTGGAGGAGCGAATGGGGAGCTAATGAGTATAAAAGAGAAGACGTTCTCAAGTTGATTATGATGATGATTGTACACGCTTCATGATATGATTGAACTATTGAGTTTTATGATATGTGGAGTATGTTCCAATAAAAGTATTTTTTAAAAGTCCATGGTGCCCAGTTTTACTCTGACATACATGGGGTTGCCATGATTTGTAATTGAACAAATATCTATGCATAGAATATATGCATATCTACACACAGAGAAATCTGGAAGGTCTGATCCATACTGTGGAGAAAATCAAGCAGGAAGTGGAGTTGGAAGGGCTGCCGCGTTGGAATAGGACAGTTAACAGTAACCAGTTGCTATGGCGTTCACTCCGATTTAAGACAACTCTGTGTTTGTGTGTGTCAGGACACAGCTATGCTTGGTAGGGTTTCAGGGGCTAGTTTTTAGAAAGAGTTCACCCAGCCTTCATTTCAAGGTGACTTTGAATGGACTTGAACTGCCATCAGGGCTCCTTTTTAAAGAGGCTTGTTTCTCTGTTCTTCAGGTTTAAGAACCTGGAATTTGCTTGGTAAAATCCTAGTAATGGCAAGACTGCGTCTCCACAGTGTGTGAGGTATGCCTTGTGGGAATCTCCACCCTGGGAACAAGCCCATCGGACTCAGAGCTGCAAAGATGGAGCACAGATGACAGGCTTGTGCTGTCGTGAGGACAGTTGCTAGTGAGGACCATTGCCTAAAGTTTCGGTTCTAGGTGCAGCATGTCTGACTTTCCAAAGGCACTGGAGCTTGGGCACTTTACTAGAGCTGTGTTTCTAGTGGGGGGTGGGGGGGGTAAAGGTGCTCCTTTTGCACCATCATCCCCTTTGCAATGGCAGCAATGCTTCTCTGTTAGAAAAAGAAAATCTACATCTGTGATTTTTTCCCCCAAAACTACCTTGACCAAAATTAGACGCATGTGCTTGCTCTGCGTGTGGAAAAAAAGTTTTCATTTTTGTTAGAAATCAGACTTTTTGCTGCTTTAAAGACTCATTCCAACGTAGAGTTTGCCTTCTCTTTTACTTTTGACTTATTATTCCACTCCCTTTCCTTTTGGCCTTTCTGACCCGGATGATTTTGAAGCAGGGGGAGAGTTCGCCTGTCCCTGTGTTCCTTCTTGCTGGGCAGTCCCCCTGCTGATGGTGTCTCACGGAAGAGGCTCACTCCAAGCCGTGGTAACTGACTCAGTCCTGATGAGCTCTGCACCTTGTAATTAGGAAGTTTCTGGTATTGTTTCCCACTTCCTCATTCTTTGTGCTTAGTCTCAATTCCTGTCCTGTGTGGCTGACTTAGGGTTCATTTCAAAGGAGATCAGGCTTGTAGAGCAGACTGGATTATTGCAAAAGAGGGTGATGGATTCATTTTTGCTATCTATGACGAATTCCAAGCAATATGATTCCAGCAACACCATCTTGAAGTTGGCATTTTAGGGGATACTGTAAAGCAAAGAATTCATAGTATCCAACAGTGTACACTGCAACAGCTGGAAAGTCTAATTATAGGCTGGGAAGCCCCTTAGGAATGACAAGTGTTAGCAGAAAGCTTGGATGGAAATGACAGCTGTTTGCCTTGGGCATCAGGGAGCTAAAGTACATATAGAATAAAAATAAAGTATACTGTCCAGCGTATGTTGGCTTTAGCCACTTTGACAATCACCCTTTTTCGTGTTAGTAATAATAGAGTGATACTCAATCACAGTAGAGTAACAACTGGCTGAAAAAAACCCTGTAAGGAAGGAACACACACATTTCTTTTACAGTTCGACATGGTGTGTTGGAAACGTGATTATTCAGTGCGTGTTGCTTTAAAGATAGCATGGGAAATAGACATTCCACACCAGTAATTTGGAATATCAGAATGTTATGGGTGCAGCTGAGCCCTGTAGACACTAGCAGGTTTCTAGGATCAAGGATATGGCACCTTCTTGTCAGAAACATATGGTGTGAGAAATAATGTTCTGTCTGCTTTAACATAAAACAAAACAGCCCTGTGGCATTGAACTAATACCAAGAAATGGATCGTGATAATGGCTATACTACACGAAGAGTATAATCAGTGGCACTGAATTATAGATGGAGAAGTGGTTGCATTGAAAAATGTTTTGCTGTGTATCTTTTTGCCACAATTTAAAAAAGAAAAGAAGAAACAGTGATGTTGGTTCCTTTCCATGAGTAAATTTTGGAGACCTAGCATTTTCCAGAAAAGGTACCCAGGGAAACACTTTGCTTCTTTGTAAAAATTAGGTCCATACAGTGATAGTATCTGATGCAAACTAAGGTTGAGTTTGTGCACCTATCCCTTAAAGAGGAGAAAATCACTTTGGAAATGAGAAACAATTATTTGTAGGTGAATGGTCATGGTTACCATTATTAAATGGTTTCAAGTTCACTGCAACGCACAGCTACCCTCTGTACAAAAGGACAAAACACTGCGCGGTTCTGACCAGGCTCGCTATCGTTGCTGTATTTGAACCACTGTTATCAGATCCTCCGGGGATGGTCTTTTCTCTTCTTCACTCACCTTCCCGTGCATGACATCCTTTTCCAGGCTGGGTGCCTCCTCATGACGTGTTCAAAGTCCATGAGACAGAAGTCTTGCCTTCCTCCCTTGCATAGGGCATCCTGGATGGACTGCTTCCCAGACAGATGGGTTAATTTTCACTGTTCTTCAGCCACACTGCAATTCAAATGCGCTGGTTCTTTTTCACATTGGAATGCATGTGCATAATTGGAGCATGACATATTTCGAGAGCAGTATTCTCTCATAGCACATATGTGCATACATATTTCTGTGCATGCACATAATGCTTTGTTGTAAATAGGCCTGCTGTGAGTCAGTATGGACTCCAGGCCACCTCCCAGCAGCAGCAGATCATCACACACACACAAACACGCACACATACACACACCCGCACACATGCACATGCACGCATTATGCCGCTGTGGACAGCAGATATAAAAATGTATACCAACATAATTTTTCTTACTATTTCATCCTGTACAGAAAGGGTGAGTCTTCTCCCATAGTCAGTGGTGAGGACCCTCCTGTTAACAGCTGTTCTGGCACTCTGTTTCAATTAGGTGGGAGCAGAACATAAGTGCTGCAGACTGAAATAATTGGATTGATATCAACAATGTCACTGTTGAGTGTTGTTGTAACAGAACACACAAGACATACTGAGAAAACACTCATTTTCTTCCCTTTGTAAGTGTGTAATTATGCTTTTGCTTCCCTATTAACATGACCAAAGTCATTTTTTATTGAAATCGATTTCAAGTTAAAAAATGCAATGTTAGCTTTGATGTATTTTATCTTCTTGTTATCCGACTTATTTATGGACATATATGAAAATTCATGTTGATTTTCCAGACATGTTAAACCGTAATAACTAGAAAATAGATTATTCTGTACATCTTGAACTTCCATGAAAAACGCATACACAAAACACTGCCGTGAAGTAGATTCTGCCACACTCGGAACAACACTGGAGGGACAAAGTAGAACTTCTCTGTCCGGTTTGCAGGGTTGTAACCTTGGCAGAAGCATTCCCGCCACCTATTTCTCCCAGGATATAGCTGTTGAGCTTGACTTGTTGACCTGCTGGTTGGCTGCTGGGTGCTTAACCGCTGTGCCACCAGAGTGCCTTGCGTATTGGGCTTAGGGATCGGAAATGTTTGAACCCTTGTTATGTGTCAGATCTCTCCGTTTAATGGATTATCTCATTCAGTCTTCAGCAGTTGGTGAGAGGAAGTACTTTCTTCTTAAACCCATTTTGCAGATGTGACACATGGCAGTGCTAGTGCTAGGCAATAGGAAGACTTGCCCAGGAAGGCCCACCGGAGGGCCTGGGCTCTGAAGCCGGCCGGTCATGCTCTTGTTTCTCCTTACTTGCTGGATCCCAGGGAGCAGTCCTCTGCCCTGACAGTCTCAGTACATATCAGAATCAAAGAAAAGCACTTCCTTTTTCTAGAGGGGAGGGGGGCCTCCTCCTTCCTCTTGGCATCTGCCCTTTCCTTTGTCATGGAACTTCAACTCTGCATAGCCAGCCACCTTGCTCTCTCCCTCACCTCTCTCTCATCCACGGCCTTCGCCACCATCAGTACAGGCACCATCTCTGGGACTCCCAAGAGCCTGTGCACTTCTGACTCGAGCCACGCCCCAGGGGTGGTTGTGTAAGATGCTCTTGACTCCTGGCAATCTGATGACTCCACCAGCCATGCAGCCCGCCTTTCCCACCTGGGGGGAACTCCTGGGCCCCAGGGAGAGGGCTGGGCAGCGGAGGGGAAATCTTCCTCCTGCAGTCAGAGGCCCTCTCACAACCTGGGGCCAGAACTTAAGGACTGCTCCACAGAAGCACAGGTGATGTCCACACTGGGCTAGCTGGAATCTGGAAGTTCAATTCCATCCGTATGCATCTCAGAATAAAGTCCTGGCAAGGTTCTTCCCGAAACTCAGCCACCGAAGCAGTTCTCCTCTGACAAACACACAAGGCCACCAGGCTTCAGAGCCAAGTCAAATCCTCAAAGAAGGTCTTGCCCAACTTTTCGCAAACCAGGAGGAGTCAAATGTTGATGCATAAAATGCAGCTATTAAACGATAGAGTGAAGCGCAGTGCTTTGCCCTGTTCTTACTATCTCTTTCTTAAGCAATCATTGAAGAGGCGCCGAATGGATTTTGAATTTCACAGCTTTCTTCTTCTCGCTGCTCTCCCCTTCCCCTCCAAGGGCAGTCCCGCTGCACATTGGAAATACAGAAAGGGAACGGTCTTCTGCAGGAAGTAGGATGCTTGCGGATGAGAATTCATGCCCTGCAGCTGGTTCATTGGGAATTAAGGTCTTTGTTACAAATAAATGACTGTTCTTCCGACTGTGGCTGCCCAGGTTTTGGGGTGGGGGGGTCGGGGTGTCCATAGTTAGGGAGCTAAATTAAAGGGACAAAACACAAATACAGTTAAAAACAAACAAAAAAACCCAGTGGATTTGAGGCCAGTAGTGATTTTTATTTCTCATTTACAATGGACTCATAAATGAGTAGGCATATGTGACCAGCATTTAAAGTAACCCTGTTGACATAAATTTAATAATTCATATCAGGCAAAATAGATGGGCAGTGGTATACTTGACTGTAACATAACTGCTGTCTCAGTCAGTATGGCTTTACTGAACACGTCTTGTGGGAGTGTGCTCGACTTTGCGGTGGAAGTCAAGGCCTGCCTGCGTCCCGCTGAAGAGAACCTTGGAGCAGCAGGTAGAGACAGAGTAGTGTGGAGAGTATTCTAAGAATGTGGACTCAGCTTTGGGGCATCAGTGAGAGGGGCTCCCTAACTTCGCAGGCATTGGAGTTGGTTTTATGCGAGGATGATGCTTCCCCTGGGTTCTGAAGGAAGCCGGAGGCCTCCCATCCCTCCAGAGGATGTTCAGACTACATAATAGGTGACTAGTGCACAGGACATGCACTTTTTCCACACTTTTTTTTTAAGTAAGGATTTTTTTTCATGTTGGTAGACTTTTTAAAATATGGCCTAAAATATATGCATATGGTGACGTATTCTCTTAGATACATTTCCTTTCTTAAATTTTGATAGTATGCTTTCTTGTCCATGTTCATGGACAAGAGTTTATGAGTCCATTGTCTAAAAGGTATACCTTTACATTTTCCTGCTTTAGTTTCTTTTAAGGTTATTTAACAATTTACTGCATCAGAAAATTGTTTCATTCACAATTTATATTTTTCTGTTGTATATGGTATGTTTGGGGTGGTTTTCTTTAAATCCTTTAATTGGGGGCTCATCTCTTACCACAATCCATACATTAAGTCCATTGTGTGTCAAGCACATCTGTATATCTGCCTTCATCATTCTTATAACATTTGCTTTCTACCTAAGTCCATGACATCAGCTCCTCATTTTTCCCCTCCCTCACTGCTCTCCCCCTCATAAACTCTTGATAATTTATAAATTATTATTACTTTGTCATATATTACACTATCTGATGTCTCCCTTTACCCACTTTCCCATTGTCCGTACCTCAGAGAGGAGGTTATATGTAGATCCTTATAATCAGTTCCCCCTTCCTATCCCACATACCCTTCAGCCTCCTGGTATCGCCATTCTCACCACTGATACTGATGGAATTATTTCTCATGGATTCCCCATGTTTCTGAATCCTACCTGTACCAGTGTACATCCTCTGGTTTAGCAGGATTTCTAAGGTAGAATTGAGATCATGATAGTGGGAAGGAGGATGCGTTAAAGAACTAGAGAAAAGTTGTATGTTTCATCATTGCTACACTGCACACTAACTAGTTTGTCACCTCCCTGCGACCCCTCTGTAAGGAGAAGTCCATTACCTACAGATGGACTTGGGGTCCGCAACCTGTACTTACTCTCCCTCATTTACACTAATAAAAATTTTAGTTTGTTGATGCTGATACCTTCAACACCTCGTGATCACACAGTCTGGTGTGCTTCTTCCATGTGGACTCTGTTGTTTCAGAGCTAGATGGCCACTTATTTATCTTCCAGCCTTTAAGACCCCAGATGTTATATCTTTTGATAGCCGGGCACCATCAGCTTTCTTAACACATTTGCTTATGCATACATTTGTCTTCAGCAATCCCAACAGAAAGGTGAGCACACAATGGTATGATTTTATGTTCTTTGATGCCTGATTCCTGATGCCTTTCACACCTTGTGGTCACACAAGCTGGTGTGCTTCTATTTGGGATTTGTTGCTTCTGAGCTAGACGACTGCTTGTTTACCTTCAAGTCTTTAAGTCATCAGGTGCTATATCTTTTGATAGCCAGGTACCCTCAGCTTTCTTCACAATTGCATATGCACACTTTTATCTTCAGCAGTTGTGTCAGGAAGGTGAGCATCATGGAATGCCAATTTAATAGAACAAAGTGTTCTTTCATTGAGGAAGTACTTGAGTGGAGGCCCAATGTCCACCCACTGCCTTAATACTGAGCATATAAATATCTGCACATAGATCTATTTCCCATTCATCATATACCCACACTGATCTTATAACAAAAATTACAGAGTGCACAGTCTTGTCACGTTCGTAGTTTTCTTGGTGTGCAGAAGAGTGTTTCCCTCAGAGGTACGGATTATTGTAATGCCAGTCCCTGGGTGGTGCCCATGGTTAAATGCTCATCTGTGGTTAAATGGACAGATGGGAAGTTTGATGCCACACAGAGTTCTTTGAGAGAAAGGCCTGGCCACATGCTTCTAAAGATCAGCCATTGGAAACCCTCTGGAACAAGCTAGGCTACATTGCCAAATTTTGCTTTTAAATAATAAGATCTTTTATTAAAATATCAAAACGTGAAGCTCCTTGTTCTTGATACATCCTCCATCTAGGGCTACACATGTCTGAAGGCAGTGTTTCCATCTTCCTCAAAGAATTCCGTGCTATTCAATGTACAGCATGTCAAAACGGCTGTTTTGAGCAACTTCAGTTGGGTTCTCTTTCGAGGTTCTTTAGTTTGGAGGTAAGAAAAAGACACCTGAAGGGGCAGCATCAATGCCATAAGGTAGATTTGATAAAGTTCCCCTCAAAGTGTTTGAATAACAGCCCATGCTAACATGTTAAGAATGAGCAGGTGCCTTGTCAAGAAAATGCCTTGACACAACTTTTCTGGCCTTTTTTTTCCTGTCAGTGCAGCTATAAAAGTAATGCAGCTATTTTCTTAAAACTTTATAATAAGCCTCTGTGATTGTCCTGTGTCCTTTGAGGAAATCTATCCCCTTTGAAATTTCAGGAAATAGTCTTCCTAACCTGAGCTGATGTCCAGCTTGAATTGAACAGACCAACAGATCTTCTCTGAAGCGACTGTTTGGATGAAATTCCTTTTTTGTAAGGCTCCCTAGTAAGACGAAGGCACGTGTGTGACTGAGAAAACCTGTCTCCAGCCATCTCTGATCAGAGAGACATGTTTAGACACGCTGTGTTTGGAATAACCCTGTGTGTGATTACATAGATTTATGGACCGGAGCCCTTTAGCAATACTTTTTTACTTCCCTTTGTAGTTACACTGTTTCACCCTGGAGTCTCCATGACTCCATGGCAACAGGGGGTGTTCACTGCCACAGAGAGCCTCTCTGGATCCCTGTCTGCAAACGTTGCCGCTGTGAGAGACACAGGATGATGTGTGTGCCCCAGGACCGCAGGGGCCTTCCAAAGTGTGTCCAGGTGCATCGTTCAGTCACCTGTTCATGTGCTGTGAGCTAGTTTATAGCAGTGTATAGCGTGTGGGTAATGTCTCTCTGGTGCCAAAGTAAAGAGTGTCTGACTGGATTGAAAGTAAGATATCATCAGTCTGGGACCTTCGGGAACTTGCACCTCATGCATAACTGTGGCTGCGTGCACGAGTAAGTGGGTGAATAGTTATAATTAGAAGGTGCTTTTTAACAAGAATGTTTTAAATGATCATCTATACCCAAAAGGAGAATACTAGCCCAACCTCTATTTGTAGAAATTAACATAATGAACTTTGGAAGACAAGTGGCACAGAGCAGTCCAACCCTGAACTCACAGCTCCTTGGTGTGAAGCAGCACTTCCCATTGAAGCCTGTACAGTGGGAGCCAGCCACATAGCTTTTTAAAATTTCTCCGGAGCCTTTGCCAATTAGTGTGAGTGCAATAGGAAGAATGATGTCTCTCCTCCCCTTTAACTTTACACCATTTCTTTTTTTTTTTTTGGGGGGGGGGATGAAGGGGATATCACTGCCCTCTGATGGTGGGAGTAGGAGGCCCAGCCTTGCTCCTGGTGAGCTGCTGCTGGATTTGAACCTCCAACCCAGTGGGCTGCAGTCCCAAGCACAACCACTACCCCACCGGGGCTCAGCCGACTTTAAACCATTTCTTCCTTCACACCCTACTCAAGCCCCACTGTCCTATCAACGCTGCAGTGTTCGCCAGCTCAGAACACCTGAGGTGTGACCCGGGAAGATCCACATCTGTAATGCAAGAAAGCTGGTTGGATTTATTTTCATTTTCCAGAAATCCACAAAGAAGTCCTGGACAGAATTCCTCTCTGTGAAATCCTTTGGGACAGGCGTCCGATCGGTTTGAATTGCAAAGAATTGCTGGTCTCTGCTAGGGTGTGATCCTTTCATTCGTGTGAGTGTGGCTGTGCGCTGAAATCCTGCCTTCCCTGTTGGTTTTGGCCCCAGATTCCTTCCAGGAGAGGACACTCAGCCCCCAGCCCCATGGGGTTGGCTACTCCCACCGCCAAACTCCTGGCAGCTGCACTTGAGGTAGTCACTCAGCCCATAGGGCTTCCAGTAATGGAGCTCCCAGAAGTCGCTTGCCAGGCCTTGTATTTCTTTCTGAGGCAGCTCCAAGAAGACTTGAACTTTGAACTTTTTGGTTCGCTTCTGAGGTATTAACTACATGCCCCAGAAACGTTAAATGTTACTGATTATAAATCACTGTTTTAGCTTTTGGTTCCTTCGATTGGCAATTGAGTCTAATGTGCTTGTGCTCATTGTTTCAGCATTAGGTATGATCGTATTCTATCCAGATGCTAACAAGATTTGAGCTATTTTCTTTACTTCTAGGATCCCTGATGATACAGTGGGTTGGTTATGTGGTGAACTGCTCATTGAAACCACCAGTCATTCAGGAATAACAGCACGGCTGTTGATGGACTTTCTGACAGTGTTTTTGTTTGTTTGTTTATGAGTTTGAATGAACTCAATGGCAGTGAGTATAGTATTGCCTTACTGGTCTGCATGTGGTTTTCAGACTTCTAACCCAGGCCAGAGACAGTGCTTCTTGAGATGCTATTTGACATAAGACACAGATAATGAGGGGTCACGTAGAAGAAAGAGAAAGAGACTTGCCCAAAGTTTTTGAATCCACAAGATATTTCGGTGGGTGATAACACTTTTGCTCTTTTGTACAATGTTAATATAAAAATTACAGTGTAGCTAAATGGGTTTTTTTTTTTTTGGTCCCATCGCTGAGAGAAAACAGCTTGGAGAGTGAAGTGCATTTTTTTGTTCCATCGAGTACTCTGACAGTTAATAAAGAAGGTAGAGAGAAAGTGGGGTAGAGAGACGGAACCAACTGCAAGAATCTACATATAACCTCCTATCTGGTGGACAGACACTGGAGGAGCAGGCAGGGGGAGACACTGGAGGAGTGGGCAGGGGGAGATGTTGGACAGTGTAAGATATGACATAACAATAATAACTTATATAGTATTGGGGGTTGGTGGGGGGGAGGGAGCAGAACAGAGGGGGAAGGATGGAAAACTGATATCAAGGACTCAAGTGAAAAAGCGGGTATCTGGAGAATGATAACGACAGGAGGCATGTGAAGGTGCTTGGCACAGTATACATATTTATGTATTGTGAAAAACTATGTACGAGTCCCTAATAAAATGGTTTTAATTTTAAAAAGTTAATAAAGAGACATAATACAGATATTATCAGATTATTCGTGGTGGTTCTCTAGGGACCACAGCCGGTCTCAGGACCTGATATTCAGAAACTGTAGTGGCTTCCTCTTCTTCCATAACCAAGGACATTTTTGCCCCAGGTCACCTTTCCTCTTATCTCCCTCCTGCGAAAGCCCCAGGGTCAAATAACTGTCCTCTGCCTGGGTGTGCTGAGTGAACTCGAGCGAGCGTGCTGCTGGGACTGACAAATGCAATCGAGCGAGAGGTGCTGCTCACAGGGATCTGACAGAGTGACAAGGACTTAGCTCAGCCGCCCCTCAACTTGCTTTATTAATGGTGATTATATTAGCACTAACCGTTCTCAGGGGCCACCGAGCTCTTCAGGGGGCCATCACTACCACACTTTTTCAAGAAGCCTTGCCCCAACCATAATTTCATTGTTACAAGATATGTGTTTCACTGATAGTATGATACATTCTAGCTGGGAGAACTTGCTCTGAAAATAGAGATAGCCCCAATTACTGAAGGCCACCCATGTTTATGGTGCTATTTTAAAGGCTACTTTGTGTGCATTGTTTACTTAATTTTCAACATTTTGTAATTGAAGCAAACAAGTTTTCACAGAGCTTATATAATTTACTGAAGTTCATACAGCTAGTTAATGAGACAGGTAGAATTTGACCATTATCTGTTAGTTTTCATCACTGTGTGTGGGCGTATCAACTTATTCATGGTGCTTGTGAACATCTCATGATGTCTTCAATAATAATATCCGTCTGGGTATTATTATCATTTTAAAAGAGACGAGGTTCACATACAATTGCTTAGTGTTAAATATCAGTTTGATGATACTTGATGGTCTTTAAAAAGTTGGAAAAACTCCCTGGTCTTTCTATTTCATTTCCCACGAGCTTTTTGTTTTGTTTTGTTTGGGGGCATCACTGCCCTCTGGTGGTGGGAGTAGGAGGCCCAGCCTTTGCTCCTGTGGAGCCGCTGCTGGAATTGAACCTCCATCCCAGTGGGCTGCAGTCCCACGCACAACCACTACGCCACTGGGGCTCAGCCTCCTGCGAGCTTTTTGAAGCCCCCTCACGTGTGTCTTGGGTACAACCCTCACACAACATCCACTCTAAATGCCCTTTGCTGGCTTTCGGAGTCGAGTGGTGGATGTGTACAGCGCACACCAGTTGGTTTTCAGTGGCTCTGATCTTCCAGAAGTAAACCTCCAGCCTTTCTCTGGAGGTCCCGCGGACTGGATTCAAGCTCACAACTTTGCCGTCAGCAGCTGGGTGCTTGGACAGTGTCCTACCTTTGCGGTGTGTGCTTTTAAATGTTGCTTTCTGTGTTTATAATTTGTCTCCAGTGCTCCAACAAGGGGCTGACAGACCGGTAAGAGCCGCCCTTTCACAGGAAGAGATTTGAAGTCCAGGACTTGGACTTAGGATGGATAGGTGGTTCTTTCAAGTGCTTGTTCCGGTAGTTAGGAGACCTGGCAGTTGAGTAGCCCAAGTCTCAGCTTTTACCTTTGTTATTTTACACAGAATAACGTAAGCAGGTGTGTTTACCCTGAAGTAGGAGTAACATGTATGTACAAGCATTTCCAGTTCCAGCTACACGCACAGTGTGCTGTGAGCTAGCGCAGTCCAGCCTCAGTAAGCAGCTGTCTTGCAACTCGCTCCATTCAAGGGCCGATCCGGAGCTGGGCTTTAGGAGGAAGATTGGTGGTAATTCTTAATACCCAGGATGATTGCTTCACAGCCTCATTCAAGAGAGGCCCTCGTTAGGAAAGAGGAGTCCACCTCACTGGAGACAATCTGTGATCGCTCTCTCACTGCTATGGAGTCAGTTGTGGTGGTTGTAACCCTCTTGGAGAGGGTAGAATTGTCCTTGTGGGTTTTCAGACTGTGACACTTAATAGGAGTAGTAAGCCTCGTCTTTTCCCCTCGAAGCAGCTGGTGATTCCAGACTGGGTACCTTGCAGTTATCAGCCCAGTGCATAAGTACTAACACCACCAGGACTCCTGCAGGGTTTAGGCAACAGATAAGTCAGTCAAGGGCCTAAATGTGTCTTCCTCCCTTGGGGGGGGTGGGGGGACTCTGCTTTTGTATCTGAACTTTGGCTCTAGCTCATAGTAAAGAATAGTCCACATTGAGTAATCTGTCAAGAACATTCAGAGAGGAGATGATGATTTCAGGGGAAATACTACTACTATTACTACTACTAATAAGGACAATATGCCAGATGTTTTCTCTACTTCATTTCTAATCCTCACAATAACCTTGTAAGGTAGATGTTAGCCCATTCAATACTGAGGACACATTTTAGGTTAAAAAGGAAGTCTCAAAACTTTCAAAAGGCTGTAGTCATTTGAAGTATTTTCTCTGACTACAATTGGAATGAGTGTAAAAAATATGCTAAAATTAATGATAGGAAAAACTAGAAAATGCACAAGCATGTGGAAATTAAACAGTATGCTATTAAACTGCCAATGGGTCAAAGAAGAAACTTTTTTTTTTTAAAGTCACAAATTTCTTGAGTCACCTGATAATGAAAACATACTAAAACCTATGGAATACAATGAAAACATATCTCAATAAAACTATACCAGAATATTTAAGAAATATGAAAAAAATGCAGTGCAGTGAAGAGAAAATGGAATTTTCCCTTGAAATTTTTGAAGCCCCTGTAGCAAAATAGTAGTCCGTTAGAAAACTTCTAGAATGTATAGGGAAAAATGGCAAATAGTTGCAGAGGAGAAGATTAGCATACAAAAATTGGTTGGACTTCTGTAAACTTGCAGTGAAAAATCTGAAAGGGAAATGAGGCAAACAATTGCCAATGACTCCTAAAAGAATAAAATATCTATGAATAAACCTAACAGGGTGTGAAGGGTTCATAAAACAAAAATGATGTAACACTGCTGAAAGGAATTAAGACTAAAAAGAATGGAGTTTTGTTCCACATTTCTTGATTGAAAACAACATTGTCAAGATGATCGTACTATACAAAACTATAAATACAATGCACTCCCAACCAAAATTCTAATAGTTTCCCTTTACAGAAAAGTAAAGTCCAAGTGAAGGGTCTGACAGACTCTGACGGTGTTCTGGATCAGGCAAATGAGCGTCAGTCATGCCTGCTTGTTAAAAAGTCAGGTTTTGCAAATGTCTGTCATCTAGCTCAGGTGACCAAGACCCTAACTCAGCGGCACTTTCATGAGTATGCTTGCTAAGGACTCCATGACAGGAGGAGGGGACAGAATGAAGGAAGCACTGAGGCAAAAACCAGTTAGTGGCTGTGCATAGCAGAATCTTATCTCCAACCCCTCAGCACACATGTGTAAGCATCTGACCACTAACCAGAGGTGAGTCGTGCAAATCCACCCCGGGTGAGGTGCCTTAGAAAGACCTGCTTGTGAGCACTCTCGGCCTTCAGAGAGCCCGGGGAGCACCATCACCCTCTGACACGGGTAGGATCGGGATGGGTCAGAATCAGCTCCGAGACCGCGGGTTTGCATGGGGCATTTTGTTCCCTACGGACTTGACTTCTTTCTCTCCAGTCGCCTTCTTCTCAGTGATTGTCCCATTTCAAATTTAGAGAAAATCCTTGGAAAGAGGATAAGGTTCTCTCAATATCAAAAAAAGTAAAAACATTCTCAAGTTTATTCCAATCAAAATTATCACTAATATATGTTAATGGTATTCTTCCTACAAATAATTATTTAATGTTTCACAGGGGAAACGTTGAGTAAGATGTAAGATTGTATCTATTGTGAAATATAACTTATGATGTGTGCTGGATTTTACTAAAGTTGCCTTCTTAAAATTCAACAGCAGGGTGGTCATGGCCTTCTAAAGCCAGCGAAAACAAAATTGTGCATAAACACCAGCCGCACATGACAGATTGAGATTGCTGCCTTTCTTATGGCAGGGATCAGAAATGCACAAATTGATGGCCTTGACTGAGACCTCTGGTATGCTACCCACTTGTCACTTCTGTCTCAAAATGCAGCCACTCAATAGCTCTGGAGTGGAGAGGCTCTTCGTTTCCATATGTCCAACTTCATTGTGTTTGAACCATCTGGTGCTATGACCACTGACTGACTGTCTCACGGTGCTTAATTCAGGCTGCAGCAAAGGGTCTTCAGGGGCTTTTGAAAATGACCTGTGTCCAGCAACTACCACTAGTGACGTGGGTGGCCTTGGTGTAGTGTGGAACCCAAGCACCTGTACCAAGCAGTCTGGTCTCTCAGGCCTGCCCCTTTTTAGTTGTTGATAGGTGCTGTCCAGTTGGTTCTGACTCAGAGCCACCCCCACCCTGCTGTACAACCAAGAGAAATGCTGCCCATTGTTTGAGCCCCTCGTTGTAGCCACTGTTGTCAGTCTAGCCAGTTGAGGATGTTTCTCTTTTTTCATAACCTCCTACCAAGCCTAATGTCTTTCTCCAGGGACTAGTCTCCTGAAAACATGCCAAAGCATGTGAGACTTCTAAGACCGTGCTTCTCTCAAGACAGATTTGCGGGTTCTTTCGGCAGTCCATGGCACTTGAAATATTCTTCTCCAGCACCACAGTTCAAGTGCATCAGTTCTTCAGTTTTCCATATTCATTGTCCAACACACACATGAAGGAATGGAAAACACCCTGGTTTGGGTCTGGCACCCTATAATCCACAAAGGGATGCCTTTGCCCTTCAACTAAAGAGGTCTCGTGCAGCTGAATGACCTCATGTTGTTTATTTTCTTTACTGCCGCTTCCATGCACACTGGCTGTGGATCTAAGCCTGATGCACTTAGATCTGAGGAAGACATCAATTTTTAATAACCCCCCAGATGTTCTGATCCAAGCAGTCTACGTATCATCCGACATGGTGTGTGTGTGTGTATGGTTATGTTAATAAGTAAACTCTCGATGAGACAGAGTGGCGACAGCTGCGAGGATGACACAGACGGGGCGGTGTCTTGGTCTCTTTGACATCGGATTGTTATGGGTTAGGTCTAATCAATAACACCAACAGAACAGAAAGGCTAATTCTAGAATGTTAACTTACATTAGAAATAATCATTTTTCCTTATAAAACTAAGAATAACAGGATAGCTACCTAGTTTAAATTTTTTATTTAAAAAAATGTTAATATATATATATATATATATATATATATATATATATATAGCTTTATTATTCATCTCTGGGAATATTTTGTTGAACTGTGCCCTCCTGATTATAATACTTAATGTAGAAAATTATTCTACATTCAGAGATGGTCGTCCAGAATATGTTGATGTATAATTTAAATCTCTTCCATGGCAAGTCTGGAGGTTGAAAGCCTCAGGCTTCATTAACAACCTCTCACAATTCTCTCTCTCCAGCCTGCTAGTCTCCAGAGGTCAATAGCCTTTTTCTCTCTCCTCTTGGAAAGAATTCCCTCCCCACCCTTAGGGATATTTGCTGTCTTCCTTTCTATCTTTGCTTAGATGAGAAGCCCAATGGGAGCCCTTGAAACTTTCTCTGGGCCAAACCTCTGACCCTTTCCATTGAATACCAGGCTCCCCTGCTAACCCTCCTCTCAATCCCATTGGCTTCTCAATGCAGCCCCCTTGCTGTGCAACTTTTCAGCTCTACTTCTTGTACTTGCAAGTGTCTGCTGGAGAGCACCCAAACCCTCCTTACCTTGAATACATAAGGAGAACGGAGATTAGAAAATGTTTTTAATTACTAGATGTTAAAAAGAAATCTTCCATTGTAACAATTTCAGTGATGCTGATTACTTTCACAATATTCTGTGCCAATCCGCACTGTGTGTTTCCAGGTTTTGCGTCTCTCAGACGCATGGCCACTTAAGCATCCTGCCTCCTCCTCTCCGCCCAGCCAAGCCCTTGCGCATCACTTAGACACGTGTGTGTCTCTGCAGTGACCTTTCTACATAGTCCATTGGGGGCAGGGCACCGGTCCTTTGGGGCCTGACTGTGCTCAGCACTGATTTGCAAGGCTAATCCATGGTGGATTGATCGGAATTTCATTTCTCTTTGATACAGAATAGTATTGAACAGAAGAGTATTAAGATAAAGAATTAGGTGACTTATTACATATAGATATTTTACTTTGCCTTCTTTTTAGTAAACAGATTTAAGAATTTAAAACTAATTTCATCATGAATACTGCCGTGATTTTTAAAAAGTTGCTAACATATGGAGGAAAATAGCATTTGTTTTGAAACGATTAAACCATTTTTTAAAACAACAGAATGAACCAATACTTTTTTTACAGATGAACTGCATTTCAATCTTTGAGTTTTTCTTTAAGTTTATTTTTGTATGTAGGTCTTTTAAGCTAAGACCTGCTGAACTGGAAATATGTGGGTTGAAAAATGGAAAGAGCTATTTATTAGCTTCTATGCCCATTGGAGAAGAGAGCCTGTCGATGGATGTCATACCTATAGCTGGTTAGTCATTTTTAGCACATTGTGTGGGCGATGCAGCCCCCATAATCAGAGTGCTATTTTAACCACAGTGCTGTGTCACTTCTGAGGTGAGAGAGAAGATGGCGACTGAGACATCTCTTAAAGTTTTGCTTACCACGTATCTGACCCCTGGTGTGAGGACCCCTCTCGGCACCTGAGGAGATCTTGCTGAGTGTATTCTTTATAGTCTTCATGACTTACAAACCTAGAGATTAAAAAAAGCTGATCCAGTATATGGCATCCTGTTAGTATTGAAGGATGAAAAATATACAAGTTTGTCAAGGCTTGACAGGGGTTCAGGATCCCAGAGTCATCTGTTCTCTCACACATTAAGATTTGTGATAGACTATTGTTAACGCTTCACTTCGTTCATCAAGGCACCATGGCATGGAACTGTGAAAATCAAATTATATTAACGTGGATTTGGGATTCAAAAGTGAACGAAAGGGCTGAGCCCCGGTGGCGTAGTGGTTGTGCGCGGGACTGCGGCCCACTGGGACGGAGGTTCAATTCCAGCAGTGGGGCTGGACCTCCTAGAGGTCCACCACCGGAGAGCAGTGATGCCCAAAAAAAAAAAAAAAAAGTGA